>WEIT01004316.1:1410-12562 GCA_013389985.1 Dryoscopus gambensis | reverse complement strand
CAAAGTGCCCCTGTGACAACTGTCTCTTTGCTGTCAGTCAGGTGGGGACTAAAGTATGAATCTTACATTTTCCATAGTGAGTGATTCTTGTTTAGTCCCTTTGGAAGTTAGAATTGCCCAGGTTTGCAAAGAAAAATGTCTGAATTCAGATTTACTGAGATGACTGGTACTTGTGCACTCATGGGGCAGAAAGAAAACAAGTTGGGCGTAAGGTCTTTAAAACAATCTTACCTTTTTTTAATGTGGTGGGTTTTGCAGTGTCACCCCTGGATGATGTTGAGAAGTGAAGCAATGCTCAGAGGTTTTAGAATGTCAGTAAATGTTGTCTTTTTGCAGACAAAATGTGCTGGTTGTGCAAGTTGTTGCAGGCTGCTTTCAGTAAGGCTTAAGGAAAGGTGCCCAAAGCAGTCATCTCAGATACATGCAGAAAATCAAAAAAAAAAAAAAAAAAAAAAAAAANAAAAAAGAAAAAAAAAAAGGAGAATGGGAAAAGTTTATTCGAAGGGTGATCGCTTAAACTTGTTGACATTGAGTCTAAAAGGAAACCTCATTAAAAAACACAACTCTACTGAAGGAAAGTGCTAGAAGATAAATCTTCTCTTTTGGAGCCCTTTCTACCGTGCGTGAGAGAAGTAGTGAGAACAGAAGCCTAGTCATGGGGAACCACTGTCATATGCAAATACCCAGGCATATCTAGAAGTAAAATGCAAGTGGCTTTGGTCCTTCCTGAGGATGCTTATGATCCAACAGTTGGCCAACATAGACTTATTTTCTGCTGATAACATGGAGCAATTTCTGAACTGAGCTGAACAGCAACTAAAGGGGGTGCGTGTGAGTGTGATTATGTATTTTGTGACTCTGTTTACATTCCCAGTGTAACTACAATGACAGGACTGACAATTCAGTCTTGACACTGGCGTCAGGATGATTATTACGGAATTACTGAGCCATTTTACATAGCAAGGAAGAAAAATGGTGGTGTAAAGATTCAATTTCCCCACTGCCTGAATGACCAATCATGTTGCAACCCATCTGCTTTCCTGAACTGCATGTGTTCCCAGAGACTGCCAAGTACTGGAATGAGAAAAAGGTGATCTCCAGGGGAGAGAAGAGAGTTTCAGCAGGAACTGAAGGAATATTCCTGTTGGATAGAAGAAACAAAAAACCCAAACAAAACAACAGAAAAAAAGGAAAAAAAATATTTAGATAGAACTGCCATTGCTGGTGTCTGTAGAAAGATCTGTGAGAGTGCCAGATCCTAGCACTGAACAGCCAAAGGACTCTGCAGCAGAAGACACTGCATTGGATAAATGAAATATTTGAGAGCAGAATAGAAGTAGCTTCTGATCCTCCTCAGCCCTATTTTTTACCAATTCTGTGCAACTGAGCAACTTGAGAGCAAAAATAAATAAGTAAATGGGAGCAGATACCTGGGCAATACTGTGGTGGCTGTGAGATGGGGTTTCTAGGACTGCCCATGTCTGCAATGACCCATAAATCATAGGTCTGTTTAACACAGGGATAAAGGTCTGGATGGTGAGCCGTGTTCCATTACGGGAGCCTTCATTTTCCGATGGGTCTTTGCCTGCAGAATTGGGAATAACTGCTGAACAACAGCAAAACCTGTTTTAATTCATCTGGCACAAGCAGGCACAAGGTGTGGTCACATTGCCCTTTATGGATGAAGGGCAAAATAATAAAGATTTAGTTGACCTCCTGAATACCACAGCCTGGGTCATGTCACCTGGGATGGCTGCAGTTTCCTAGAAAGGTTCCCAAATTGCAGCAGCTCTTTTGCAGAGACATCTGGTCCTCCTCCACATAACTGAAGGCCATGGAGAGAAATGGAGAACAGTCTGCTTCTCCTGTTGTACTCATCCAAGAGTTAATTATTTTCCACATTTTTCTGTCTTCTGTAACTCCTGGTTTGAACTATACCAGTTCGAGTTTGCTGCCTCCAGACCTCATTAGGTCCTTAACCTGATGAAACTAGAAGTCCTTTCTTGTAGCACAGGGCTCTTTCTTCACACAGGTTGGCACTTATTTCTCACCTTTGTCTTCAGTAAGCTGATGAACTGTCCTTCTTTCTTCCCTCAGAAAAAGTGCTCTCTCTGTCTGGTGAGACATTTACGTGGCCCTTTGCAGCCTTTACGATCTTTGTCGAAGTTGCACAGCAGAGCAGGGATCAAAGTCTCCTTGGTGTTTCCCTGACCTAGTACTTGTAGAGGCTCTTGCTCTTTCCCTGTCAGGCCCAGCTCAGCCCCCAGGCCTGTCAGACTACATGAGCTGTGCTGCCCTGCACAGCTGAACTGCTGTGGAGTGGCCACAGATAGACACAGACAACCAAAAGCCATTTCCACAGACCCTGGGGCTACTCCAGCACAACTAATAACAGGCTGTCTTGGCTCTTCTTTGCCATGGGACTTCATACCAAGTGGGCAATCTTGCAATCTCTGCACTCAGACCAGCATGTCCTTCCCAGGATGTGTCTTTTCCCTGACCTCCCATGAGTATGAAATCCCTAGTCCTGCAAGTCTTTAGAGTTGTCAGTAAGGGGGAAGAAGCCTCAAGAGCTGGGTGACATACTGTGGAAATGTACCAACAAAAACATCTTTGGCATTTCCATTGCCTTGATAGCTGGTGGATTTTTGCTTGGCATGACTGAATCATCATGTATGGCACCAGTCTACAGGCACAGAAGAATTTCTAAGCCAGACCATTCAGCAGCAGCACATGGCTGTGCCATGAGGCCGAGGGGAACCTCAACTCCAGTACCTCTAAGGCTTGTTGGCGATGCAGCGGACACACCACCAGCAGTCACCTGATGAAAACCATTCAAGCCACCTCTGACACTTGGTTAAACAAACTCACTAGAAGTTTAAAAGTTTTAGCAAGCTGCCTGAATTGCTTGTCAGGTTTTAGAGCTCTGATGCCATAGGATTTCTGAGTACTGCCCTGAAAGATAAAGGTTCTCAGTTGTTCAGTTCACTCTGTCTCATGGGGAACAGGGAGGGTAAACTCTCAAGTCGTGCTGCAGTAGCCTGTACCAAGCAACAAACCTTTATGCAGCAGCTCTTAATAAACTAATATAAATACATCTGTAACAGGAAAATACAACAGAAGGGAGAAATATTCTCTGACAAGTGCTAAATAGCTAACTGTCTTGAGTCACTGCACTTTTTTATTATCACAAAAATTCTTGCATCGTAATTGTAATACCTGGAATCAATAATAAGAAATTGGGTTATAAAGAACCATTGCTGTGATGTTAAATGCATTATTGGCATATTGAAATAATTTATAATCCAATAGTCGTACCTCTAACACTGGTTATTGCAAACTGTAATTTGAGAGAGTTAAATCGTGAATCATAATTCAATACAGTGCCTGACAATTATTCTATTATGCATAAAGATAATAGGCATAAAAATTGGCTTGTTTACCTGTGGCAGAAAGCCTAATCATTTTAATTTTGGATATTCCAATTGGTTGTCTTTTATAAAAAATTTAGACTATAACTCTGCTCTTACTTACCTTTAAAAAATAAGGGTAAGTCCACCATAGATTTGGGCTCCTTTGCGTTTTTGTGCTATGGATCTGAATATTGGCTCTTGAGCTTATATCTTCATGTGGCTATCTTCTGCTCAGCAAGCTTTATATAAATTAAGAAGAAACTTTCATCTTAATTGTAAATTATTTTGGCTGCATGGTGTGGAGCACTTCTGTAGAAAAGTAGCAGTTTGTTCAGCTCATGGCATGACCTCACCCCTTTAAAACTAATGTAGACTTATCAAAGTGACTCAATTTTAATCAATTGCATTTCTGCAAATTGCCTGATATTATAAGCTGGCACAGATCTAGAAATTCAAAAATCACAAGCAATACTTTTTAATGACTCAGATGTTGAAATAATCTAGTAATTGGTGTGTGAGTTCCAGAACAACGTATTTTATTAGTGGGATTATTGTGCTCTTTTTTCCATCTAATTTCTCTTTTTTATATTGTTTTGGAAGATGAGGAACTATGAGATTTGTCATAGCTAGAATCTTAGTTACCTTTTTCTGATTAAATATTTTTTATCATTTTTTGTGTATCCCAGCATAGCTCTGACATAAATTTCTTGGGAGAGTGGAATAATACAGAAGAAGAGTTAAGATATATTATTTTTCTCTTCATAAATGAACCTCACAGAAAAGAACCCCGCAAGAAAACTGTGATTCTGTTCTATTTAATTTATCCTCTAAAGTATTGTATAATCCAATTGTTTTTCCACAGCCATCATCAGAAATTCATTCTGTAACAATAAAGAGGGAACACCTTTTGTATGCAAAACAACCTTCTGCTTGGAGCTTCTAAAATGAAATTAATACTGCACATTTACAATGTTCTTATTTTGATGACTCTTTAGATTAGGTGAATAAAAGATATCAGTTTTGTTTAATACAAATATATTTTTTTTTGTGACTGCTGTATAGAACATAGTCTCAGAATAGTGCTTTCCTGGGTTGATTTTTACCTCTATTAAATAATTTATGAACTTTTTTTCTCTTATTAAATAGGAAGTTTCAGAAAAATATTTTGAGTTTTTCTCCCAAAGGAAAAAAAAAAGAAATTGCCTTTACTGATTAAAGTAATTAAAGTGTAAAAATAATTTCTGTCAACACAGTGATGACCTTGAAAAATGAGGTACTTCAATTTTTGAAATAGATTGTTTAAGCCAGCCTACTGGCACAGGAGTTTTCTACCCATCTCAAAAACCCTCCCAAAAAAAACCCAAAAAACACCACAGATTTTTTTCCTATTGTCTGGAGGAGCTTTCCATGAGCATGGCATTCAGGCCTGGGGAGTCAGGGAACAATGCAAATCTGGTTAGGTGTGCAGCTGTTAATGTGCCCTTGAAATAGAGAATGATTTTCAAGCAGTGCTAGTCTCTTATTTTAGAAATGCTTATTTATCTTTTAAAAAGTCTTATTAGAGGATAAAAGAAATGTTGGTGGGATGTTAGATCACTGAATCCATTTACAAGGAAGGGAATCCAGGTCCTCTCTGGTTGTCAAACTCCAGCTGACTGAAAGGTAATTACCTTTTAAGGCAGAAATGATAATTGCCTTAGAGACTGCCTAGTGAAACTGCAGAATGTTTTTATATGTTAGCTGGTCCTTGCAGTCCCCCCAGCTGACACAGGAGATAAACTTGATTTGCTTTACCAACACCTGAGTGACTTACCTGGAGCCTATAACCTGGAAGATTCTCAAATTCTTTTGGTTGTTAGAGCAGTCCATGGTCTATAAAGTCCTTATCCTTGATGCATTTGGGGACAGTCCAGGGCAGTCCCCTCCTGCACGTGCACAGAGAAGACTTGGAATTATTATCCAAAATCATTCAGAATCTTCATCAATACCTTTATCTGCAAAACCTGTTCTCATCAAAAAAGAAAGAAAGAAAAAAAATGGAGCAGTCAATAAGCTAGAGCTTATTGGCAGCAGAGACAATTGGCACTCCTTTACGAGTGTTTTCTCACCACCTCAAGCTGTTTGTGTCCACTGAGTGTCCTCAGGCTTATGTTTAGGCTGTAGCTTCCACTAGCCGTGGTTGTTCCCTCTTCATTCCACAAATAGGAGCATTTTGAGATGATTTATTTTTGGTACTTTAATAGGAAGAGTAATATAGTGAATAATGCACTAACTAATGAGGACATCTCTTAATTGGACAGATTAATGGAACACTTTTTATTAAAATAGTTGCATCCAGGCAATTTGCTTCTAAGAAGACAAGTAAATGGGCAAAGCATAAAGGCAGTGTAAACAAGTGGCAGATATTGTACCTCTCTGCAATGATTCTGGGAGAGATTGCAACTTGATGTAAAGCAAAATGGCTCAGCCCAGTTCTACTATGAGCAAATACTGCACAACTGGTGTATAACAGCTCTCCTATACCAAATTTGCAAAACAAAAGCCATTTCTGAATTTGTAATACGGGAAGGACTAAAAGTTGAATTTCAAAGCAGGACCTGATATTATATCTAGCAAGACCAGAGCAAGTGAATATATTTTTCATTTATGCTTGGGTTATGTTTCACTTAACTTCATAACTTGTCTACAGAATCAACAATAAAAAGTCCTGATAGAAAATCTTATTTCACCTGCTAAACAAAAACAAAGGTGAGCATGACTGGAGGGAGTAATAATATACTGAGGGAATGCAGATATATATGGAATGCAAGATTTTAATGAGACCACAGGCTATGAGAAAATCCATTCAGTCCAGGTATTGCCCCAAGAAATCAAATTTTTTTTGTGAAGTCAATTACAAGCTTGTGACACATGGCATTATGTAGAGAGTTTTGATAGAAGGGATTATGTTCAAACAGAAAAGCTTATGCTTTGATCAACTGTGGCTGCATATCTGATGCTGTTGTCAAGACTGACCTCAAAAAGCCTCGGCTGTCTCCTGAGGTGCCAGCTAATATTGCTTAAATTTGCAAATATGCTTTTTAGTGTTATGCTGCAGGTGAGGAAGGACAGACAAAGAGGCTGAAGTTCAGGGAAATAGGGACAAATTTTTTAACATTGACCCCATAAAATCCAACTGAGGTATTAGCTAGCTGGCCACGAAAGGGAAAAATTCTCAAATGGCACCTCAGCTTCTAGAAAGTTATCTGATAACTTCTCAAGATTCTTTACCCAGCAGAAGGCTTGAAACATTAAATGCTCAGGGGCATCATTTACAGTCCCTGAGAAACAGTAAACAGGAGGTAGGAAATCAAACAGGCCTGTAAGTAACAGAGGTAATGCTGGGTCATATGTAAGAACCATAGAACCATTGAATGGTTGGGGTTGGAAGGGACCTTAAATTTGATCTAGTTCCAACACCCCTGCCCTGGGCAAGGACACCTTTCACTAGACCAGGGTGCTCAGAGCCCCAACCCACCTGGCCTTGAACAAATCCAGGGACAGTCATGAACAACTTCACAGTGCAACCTGTGCCACTGCCTCACCACCCTCATAGTAGAGAATTTCTTCCTAATATCTAATCTCAACCTGTCCTATGTCAGTTTGAAGCCACTATCTTGTCCTTCTGAAAAGTCTCTCTCCAGCTCTCTTGTAGCCCCCTGTACATACTGGAAGGCTGCTAGAAAGTCACCCCTAAGCCTTCTCTTTAATAACCCCAACTTTCTCATCCTGTCTTCCTAGGAGACAAGCTCCAGCCCTCTTATCATCTTTGTGACACTGATCTGGACTCCCTCCAACAGGTCCATGTCATTCTTACGTTGGGTGCTCATCTTCAGGGCAGGACACAGTCCCTCACAGTTCATCTTACATGGACTTTATTCCTCAGACATTGCTGAGAATGGCAGAGCCCAGGCATGGAAATGGTCTTGCAGAGTAATATTGCTATCAGACACAGCAGGCTTTCTATACGAGAATACAGAGTATTTAGAGTTTGTTGGGTACAGGAGCAGGTAATTTCTGAATGTTAAAAGAAAAGTAGGCAAGGCAGAAGGCTGGCTTGGTTGAACAGGGATCTTCTCTTGGAAATAAGGTGAACAAGGAAGGAGTATGTCCAGTGGAAGCAAGGTCAGGTGACATGGGAAGAAGACTGAGATGCTGCTCACCACTATAGGGAGAAAATGTGTGCAGCCAAAGCTCAGGTGAAGTTAAAGCTGGCCAGAATTTTGGGGGACAATAAGAAGAGTTTTTTTCAAATATAATAATGGCAAAAAGCAGTGTAGAAATAACATCAGCTTATTACAAGATGAGGATGGTCATCTCACAAACAGGGACAGGGACAAGGCAGAGGTGTTTGATGCAGTCTTGGCCTCTGTGTTCAACATGGATGACAGACCAGGGGGATCTCAGTGCCCTGAGCTGGAGGACCAAGACTCTGAGAATGATCAGGTCCCAGTTAACCTTGAGGTTGTGCAGGATCTGCTGCTCCAGCTGGATCCCTAAAAATCTGTGGGGCTTGATAAGATTCATCCAAGAATCCTCAAAGAGCTCTCTGATGTCATCACAAAGCCTCTCTTGATGATATTTGAGGGGTCTTGGGAATCTGGAGAGGTCCCAGCTGACTGAAAGCTGCCCAATGTTTTCCCAACTTTCAAGAAGGACAAGAAGGATGACTCTGGATACTACAGGCCTGTCAGTCTTACTTCAGTGCCTGGTAAAGTTATGGAGAAGATTATTCTGGAAGGTATTGAAAAACACCTAGAGGACACTGCAGCCATTGTCACAGCCAGCACAGCTTTATGAGAGGAAAGTCCTGCTTGTCCAACCTAATTTACTTTTATGACAAGGTAAATCATTTAGTTGATCAAGGGAAGCCACTTAAGTTAGATCTTTTTGGATTTCATAAAGCTTTCGATACCGTGTCTCTCAGGATCCTTCTGGAGAAAGTGTCCAGCCCACAGCTGGATAAACACATCATGTGATGGGTGAGCAGCTGGCTCAGGGGTTAGGCACAAAGGGTTACAGGGAATGGGGTGACCCATCACTAGTGGGGCTCCAAAGGGCTCCATCCTTGGCCCACTTCTCTTTAACATCTTCATCAGCAACCTGGATGCAGGACTGGAAGGAATACTAAGTCAATTTACTGACGATGCTGAACTGGGAGTAGCTAGCAACACCCATGAGGGCAGAGAGGCCCTGCAGAGAGACCTGGACAAAGTACAGGGCTGGTAAATCACCACTGGTATGAAATTTNAAAATCTTGTTACAGAGTGTCCAAAGGAGGGCCATGGAGATAGTGAAGGGTCTGGAGGGGAAGATGTATGAGGAACAGCTGAGGTCACTTGGTCTGTTCAGCCTGGAGGAGACTGAGGGAAGACCTCACTGAGGTCTTCAACATCTTCACAGGGGGAAATGGAGTAACAAGCACTGACCTCTTGACTCTTATGACCAGTGACAGAACTCGAGGAAACAGCATGACGCTGAATCAGGGGAGGTTTAGATTGGATATCAGGAAAAGGTTTTTCACTCGGGGCATTGTTGAGCACTGGAACATGTTCTCCAGGGGAGTGGTCACAGCACTAAGCCTGACAGAGTTCAAGAAGCATTTGCAAAGCACTTTCAGGCACATGGTGTGATTCTTGGGGCATCCTGTTCAGGGCCAGGAGTTGGGCATGATGATCCTGATGAGTGCCTTTCACCTCAGGATATTCTATGATTCTATAACTTGAAGGTCTGAGTTCAGAAATAAAGTTGAAGATGCTAAGTTGGAAAGGATTTTTCTGCTGTAGAAACGTCAAGGTGATGGAAAACCTCGCTCTACTTGCCAAAACAGAATATACTCCATCCAACAAATGGCTGAGAAAGTGAACTGACCTATCTTTACCCAGATTATCAGTTCCTTGCAGCTACAAAATCTTCAGGATGGATGGATGGATGGATGTCTCAGCAGAACAAAAGTGAGTGTGCATTCATTCTCTTCCAGAATAGGTCACTCCTTAAATTCTACTGACACAGCATTTGTGGAGGTTTGTTCCACTAAAGTTTCACTGATTAAAAAGGCTACAAAGGCTGTATAGTTAACTGCTTATGACAGCAAGAGAAATTAAGAAGAAAATGGCATAAAAGAAGAAATCAGTGAAAAAAGTGAGAAATATTTTTCATCAACCCACCATTCTTAGTATGGAATGCATGCTATCTAAGTATATCAAATACAGTGTATTCCTCTTCCATTTCTTCTTATGTTAGTTTGGTTTCAATCTGATAATTCTTAATACATATTTAAGAATGTTCTGCTGGGAAAATTTGCAAAGCTTAAAAGGACAATTACAGGCTTGGTTTTCATTTTTGGGAGGATAATTTGTTACAGGTATTGAAAATCTCAGCTTGGCATGCAAGTATTGGTTTCATTCAAGTATTTAAAAACAGTCCTGCAGTTTTTTCACCAGTGGGTAAAATGATTAGGGGAATTTAGAAAATATTCCTTCTCCTTGAGCATATTGCAATGATTTAATGGGATGAACTCATACAGTACAAATAGTACAACTCTGTCCAAATGCAAACACTTCTTCCTCTTCCTTGTTTCATAGCAATGATTGCTTTAATTGGAACTTTTCATGATTCTTACTGTTTGACAATGGAGTTCTTTCTTTTCTTGATCCCTACTCAGATGGTTTTTAAATTGTTTAAATTAAATAAAATGGTGTTAAAAAGAGGTTTTGAAGTTTAATGCAAAAGTAGCTATAACCTATGATGAAGTCTGCTTTACTCCATACTTGCAAAGATTTGTGCAATACTTAACTCTGGAATCTCTGCAGAAGAAGATGCTTGACTTTGCAAACAAAATTGTAACATACAACCCCCCTGCCATTTTTTTGCTGTTTGTCTCTTTCTTTTTTTTTTTTTTTTAATGAAGAGAAAACTTCATAGGTTCCGAACTGTGAAGGATAGGGTATCCTCAGAAGTGTTAGCCCAATCTAATCCATTTATTTATAAATTATACTTTTATACTTTATCTGAATTATGATCTCCTCAAGATTGAAACACATGCATTATATACTGGATTGGCTCCTGGACCTCAATGAAATGGAGTAAGTGCCTAGTCTGTTCATCTGTTTTAAAAAAGCATGAAACTGCTGTTTCAAGAGGAAGACTAGCTTTCAGCACAGAACTGGGGCAACCAGTATAGGAGTTTTCTTACCTTTGTGCTCTCATAGACTAGCAAAGCTGAGTCTGTTCAATATTTAATAGTTCAGATAAGCATTTTGGAATTTATTTGTGATTAATGTTAAATGGGGTATTTTCAGAACTATCTATTCCCAAAAAGTAGTCAAGGCCTTTTATTGCCTCAATGCCTTTTTCCGTTCAAGGCCTGTTCTTTGATAACAGCAGGCTGGACTGGCACCTGAGAAAGTAACTGTACTTTATTTAGTTACACTAGAGGATCAAAATTGCTGCTGCACACAGCTAAGGTCATGGCAGAATGAAGTAGCTGAGGGCACAAATCTTCCTTTCATGCTCTGCCAGGTTCAGTAATCCCTGGATTATTCATTTTTTCTTTTCATGGGATAACTCTGAAGATAACTGAATTTTAAGAAGTATTACTTAATGCTTTGGACTCTAGAGCAACCAAACCCCCCACCTCAAAAAAAAAAAAAAAAAAAAAAAAAAAAGGAGAAGGAGGAGAAAGAAAAAAAAAAAAAAAA
>WEIT01004314.1:33760-68395 GCA_013389985.1 Dryoscopus gambensis | reverse complement strand
GGGGGGTGGGGTGGTGGGTGTGGGGGTGTGTGTGTGTGTGTGTGTGTGTGTGTGTGTGTTGCAGTAAACTATTGCTGATTATCACCCCTGGGCTCTTCTCTTTGTTTTTCTTGGATGAACAATATTGGGTATCTGATCCAAACAGAATCCATTCAGAATTGCTGGAGTGCTGCACAAAATGGTGGTGTGTTGATAAATGCCTTTTTTTCCCCCTTGCTGGCAAGTGAGTGTGGTACAAAGAGGGGAGCAGGAAAGGATAAACCTGAACGTGAGTGCAGCGAGCAGGTGCAGGGCTCACTCCCAACACAGCTCATAAAGCCCGCTGCCATTGGAAGGTGGCAGCGCAGTAATGGGAGATGGATGCGAGCAATACTTGCTGGGGCTCTTGCCAAAAGCACACATTGCCTGTATCCACACTACTGATGCTGCTCTCTCCTCACCTGAGGTGCATTAGAGATGCTGCAAGGAGAGGGATGTGGAGAGGGACAGTGGGGTGCTGTCAGTGAGTCACATAGAACAGTAATTGGAAACTGAGCAAACGCCAGGCATTGTAGCACAGAACTTGTGTCTGCGTGAAAATCAAACCCTTCTGACTCCATGCGTGCTCTGCGGGTGGTGATGGAGCTACTCCTGCAGCACCAGGAAAAGGCCCTTTAGCTGCCCCCAGGTGCCACCATCAGGATGGAAACACATGTCCAAGGGACAAGGGACAGAAGGAGGGAAGTACAGACGGACACACAGAAGGAGGGAAGCACAGACGGACACACAGAAGCCCCCAGATGGAGCACAAATGGGGATCTGCTGCTGCTGGCCAGGAAAGGGTCAGTTATATCCACTAGAAATACATGGATTTGATATATAATGGGGATATTAAGATAAGAATGGATGGAAGTAAGGGAGGACAGTCTTAGGAATGGATGGACAAAAGGGAAGAAGGCAAGAGAGTCAGCTGGAAGGAAGGACAGAAGAAAGAAAGAATGAATAGGAGGAAAGAATGGGTGGAAGAAAGAGGGACAGAAAGGGACACTAAAGGGCAAGCAGAGGGAAGGGCAGATGGATGGAAATAAGACTGGCAGAACAGAGGGATGGAAGCATGGGCAAAAGGAGGAAGGAAGGAGTGGAGCACAGAATGAAGAACAGAAGGATGGAAAAGAGGATGGAAGGGTAGAAGGAAGAACATGTACAGACAAAGGGAAGGCAAAACAGGTGGAGAGACAGATGAAAGAACAGAAGGAGGGAGGACAAATGGAAACAGTGGCAGAAAGGAAGACAGAGAGATGGAAGGGAAGGAAGGATAAAAACTGCTGATGTAAAGACAGAGGGAAGATGGGAGAAGAATAGAAAGAAGGATGGAAGGGCAGAAGCAGAAGGAAGGAAAATTGGAAACAGCAAACTGAAAGAAGGGAAGAGGATCACCCACTGTGCCTTGGAGGTCCTGCCCCACTCGGCTGTGATGCCAGCAGGGGCAAGGCTCGTGCCTGATGTGATGCTCTGCGATAACCTGGGATGGGGGTGTGCTGTGGCAGGCAGCAGCAAAATCATTTGAACTTGATTTGCAAATGTTCTCACAGCTTAACAAAGCCCCAGTGGTAATGGGAAGGTTGTGCAAAGTGTTTCAGCACTGGCTCTGTCACGAGAGAGGAGTTTCCTCTGAGCCAAAGCTGCACAAAATGGGTTCAGGAGAGAAGAAGCCAGGAAAAGCCTTTCCTGTCTGTGCTCCAAGCATTGCTTTCCCCCAGCAAACCCAGAACCTTGGCACTCCTTACAACACGACACAACCACCCCGAGAGACCTGGGGGCAGAGCAATGAAGGCAAAATCTGCAAAGGAAAATTTGGATCCTGAATTCAAAAACTTGCAGTGCTTTTTAAATGCAATTCATCCCATGGATGGTCTAGTGAGAGCAAGAGTGACCTATCTGCTTCAGCTGTGAGCCTGGCTCTGGAGAGCTGGGTTTAGTTCACAGCTCAGCCACAGGCTAAAATATTGGACATGATGTGTGCCCTCTTTTCCCTTCTCTAAAGAGAGATTATTACTTCAGTGCCTCGCACTGGTGAGAAAAGACAGAATTCATTAACCTCCCTGTGTTCTCAGATACCTGCCCACAAAGGTCACATACAAATTACAGTTGAAAAGTGGCTATTTTAGGGGATTAGGCTGAGTTAACACACCAGGAAATATTCATATTAAAACGAGCAGCTGGCATTAGATCTGGTATCAGCACCTTGGAGAAACTAAACACCTCACAAACTCTTTCATTTAACATCTGTTGTTGGTTATATCAAGGAGGCACTGGAGTTGTAAATCCTGATTGCAATTCTCTAGAATCACAATAAATTGTCCTTTTCAGCACACCCAACACTCCTGTAGAGACTTTGCTCCTGTCAACAACCACTCGGGGAAAAGTGATTTCTTTGTGCCAAGTTTGCCCTTCTGGCCGGGGCTGGCATTGGGTTCCAGCGGGTATTTTTTCCCTGGGAAGTACACCGGGATACTCATCCAAAAAACCCCTCCAGCAACAGCACTGTGGCAGTTTCCTGTGGTCAAAGCAAAATGTGTGTCCAAACATGAACCAGAATTAGCTCCACTTTCACTGCAGGTACCACAGATCGGAAAGGCAAGGGGGAAGTGAAAGCATTAAAGAATATCTTTAAACTTTTTATCCCAACAATGGTATTTTTTACAAGAAATCTAAAAATATTTACAATTTACATACACATATAAATATATATATATAAAATTGTATTTATATGGAGATGTATAAAGCAAACCTGTTCCATTTTTCCTCTTTTGGATTAAACATCCCATGTTCCTTTCCTGATCCCCTATAACCATGACCTGTCTCCTCAGGAACTCCCTTTCAGCTGCAGTATTGTTTAGCTATGTTTGAGCTTTTTTTCCAGTAGACAGTTTTCCAATTAAAGCCAGTTAAGTCTGTAACCCAACTTCATTGTCATTCCTTGTGATTTTTAGGGTCTTACAATTTTACTTTCTCCCTGAAAGGCCCACTCATGGGATTGCAGAGCAATTCCATTGTTATTAAAAAGAAAATCTTTGATGATATCATGCAAAAATTGAAATGATGGATGGGAAAAGCCAAACAACCCAAAACCTTCTCTTTTTTTAAAGCCTTGTGAGCTCTTTGATGCTTCAGTTGTGATGATTTAATGCATGGAAGCAGAGGGACTGATGAAGACATCAGCCCAGAGCCTGGTTCCAGGGGTTGCTGTCTCTGAAACACCAAAGCAAAATACTTTTCTATTGTTTTTTCTACTGGTTTTGGTCATCTTTAACCAAAGTCTCTTCTGTTGTAACTATTTAAGTAACAAAATTTAATGACCATTCAATTTCCCAATGAAAAAAAGGGACTTCAACAAACTTATCCATTGCTCTTCTGGGTGCGATATCCACATCTGCCAGGGAAAAGAGCCACCAACAGTTCAGTGGGAAGTGAAAACAATGACACAGAGTTCAATGGGAAGAACAAAACCACACGTAGAACAGGTTTGAACCAGTGTTTCCCACTGCTCTCCCTCAAAAGCATTCCCATCTCCAGTAAGTACCTGCTGCCCACTTGCTTCCAAGTGAAATTCTCAGGGATACTCAGACTGCACAGTAGAAGTTGCCAAGGAAACTGGATTCACTTACGATTTCACATGTTCACATTTCACATGTTGATTATTTCAATCTCCTTTTTTTTCTCCACCCACATATACCTTAAAATTAGTATTGTCCTTCAGGTCTAATTACCACACTGGCATTGCCATTCAGGACAGGAGATTGGATTTGCTACCTGAATCCAGGCTTGAGCCACTCTCTTTCTTAAAGCAAGACATTAAAAACCTCTTCAAAATTATTTTGTCAGATTACTTCAAATTGCCTTTTTTCCATACTGATAACCAAAATATCCAATGGCACATCCAGCTGAAGAGCACAAATAGAACATTCCCTGACTGTGCTGGTGCTATAAAACTGAAAGTAGACAAGGAAGAAAAAAAATTTCATTTCTCTTTGTTGTTTTTTTGATTTCTGCATGTCCCCATACCAGGCACTGGCCACACCATGCCAATGCCTTCAAGCGCAGTGGGAGTTAATACTGACCTCAGTAAAGCTGGGATCCCCAGCACATTTTCAGAAGGTCACCAGCTCCCCTGGTTAAAGTCAGCTTTAGCTGGAGAAACCACTGAGATGCTCCAGTCTGCACGAGCTGGAATGACAAGCTCAGGGACTGGACAGATCTTCAGGCTACACAGATTACAACCACAGTTTGTATAGGGACAGCTGTGGACTCTTACGGTTTGGAGAGCATTTTTAAGAGTTCCACATTTTGATCCTAGTCTTGAATTTTCCCCCTACTTTGGTCATAGCTCTGTGCATTGTTTGCAGAGATACTCAAAGCGCTGACCTCCAAATGAGAGCCAAATGAGTGAGCACAGCTGAGGGTGATAATTTTCCTATCACCAGCACTGTCAGAACAGTGTTGTTGATCTCTGGGTGTCTTTCCACTTCTCTCTTGCTTTTCCAAATGATATGAGAGATGTACCACATGGCAGAATGAGAGAGGAAAGTAAAGACTAGAGAATTAAAAACATGAGCTCCTTTACTGTCATGAGGAGACCACCTTGCATTTGGTTTAACTGCACCTGTGAGAATCTCACCTGAGTGAGCCTTGCAGCAGGTTCCTCCCAAGCTGTGGGATGCAGCTCAGCCAGGAGGGGTTGTGGCCTCTGCGTGGATTATCTCGTGCCTGGGGCTGCTCTTAATGAAGAACAATTAAACAGAACCTGGCAGAACACCAAGGATGACACACTGCTCCTTCAGAGCAATGGGAGTCTCTGTAATCAGCTCCAAAATTCAGTGGCGGCTCAGGACTGTTCCCAGGAGGTCCCACCTTTCCCTCGGAGCCAGTGTTAAAAGGAATAGCGTCAGGTGTGTGCAGGGTATTTGGCTGCTGTAACGGATCTGGCAGCTGGACAGCTCCACGTGGACTCGAAAAGGGAATTCTGGAACAATAAGGTGCAGTTGACTCAACGGATAGTTTTGTGGAACAGAGCTATTTTATGGGATTTTAAGTGGTTTAAAAATTGGGTATTAGCAGGGGATCGTGACACAGTTATCAGTTCCATTAACCAGCTGCAGAGCTGCCAGGGTTAGTACAGATATTCCATTTTTCACCTACTGCTGCTAAAATCCAACTAAGACCATTGGAGCCAACTAGTTCCAACTGACACAAGTAGCTTTTTAAAAGTGATTTTTGTTTAAAAAAAAAAAACCACTTACATTAAGTCCCTTATTTCCATACACACTGATAACCCTCTGAAGAGACTCATGGGCATGGGAAGGAAAATAAGCAGTGACATGGTTCACAGTGTGGATCCAAAAGCTGGTTTTCCAGAGGATTTCTGTAAGATCTTGCGGCAAGTTGCAGAGGTACAGAGGTGCAGAACGGTGTGAGGAGCTGTGGCAGGGTGCCCAGGGATGCCCCTCTGAGTAGGGCAGGGACAGCTGGAAGGGTGAAGTGCCTCCATGATGCAATGACACGAGACTCCCAAGTAGTATGGCTTTGAGCTGGCCCCTGTTCCCTTTACACTGGTAAAAAGTACAAATGGAATTAAACCAGAACAATGGCACCGTGATCAATACTCTGAGGTGTTTTCAAAATTAAATCTTTATTTCGGAGACTCCCCTTCTGAAGTTCCCTGGTTCTCCTTAGGAATTCAGTGAATTTCATTATACCAAGCAAAGAACCCACACCAAAATTCTTATTTCATCTCCCAGGAAAATTCATCAGTGTCTTCCATCAGCTCCTACAAGCTCCATCTGTCATGTCTCCAGTAGCCCTCCAGAAAACATTGGAAAGCACATCTACACATTTCCTTCAAAACTCAAACCTAACAGTTGATTAAAAAAAGGGAAAAAAGGGAGTTTGCAGACAAAGAACATCTTTGTTTGTTGACAGCGATAAAATGTAACTTGTCACCAGAGCTGATATGCTGTATTAATGGCTCTTCCGTGAAAACACTGGGCTGGGTGTTATAAATATTGATGTGAGTGCACTGGGTTGGGAAGTGTGTGACAGATGGAAACTTTCTAAGGTGAACATAAAATCGTCTTCAGAGTTTCTCCAACTTGAAACTCAAATATCCCCTTTTAATTGGAAGCCATTATGTCCTAGGTTACAGTGTAAGATGTACCCAAAAGTTTGTATTCTATTTACCATCTTCATAAGCTGTTGGAACTGGTGGGACAGTGTTCCCCACCCCTTCATGACTCACCCCTGATAAACTCATGGGGTTATCTCTTGTTAATGGGCCAGCTGTTAACTCCAAGTGGGGCAGAGTTCTTTATCTCTCCCATGACCCATCCTCCCTCCAGGGAGATATCTTCTGTTAATGGGCCATCACTGCATGGCTGATAAGATTACAGCCCATTGTGAGATGCTCCGCCCAGACGGAGGAACCAAGCATTCCATCCTGGATATATGCTGAAATTTCGAACATCAGAGCCAGCCTGTTCCACTGGACTCCCAGAGGAAGACCAGACCCTTCTCCACCGCCACTGGACCTTCAGAGGAAGACCAGACCTTCTCTACAGAGTCACTGCTCCAACAGAACCATCACTCCAGGAGAACTGCAGCCACCATTCGACTGGACTGCTGCCAACCCCCTGACCATCAGGGGGTCAGGTTTGTACTCTGACTCTGTCAGTGGGTTGTTTTCTGTACTATTACATTCATTTTATTTTTCCTATTAAATTGTATTTCTGACTTGAAGTCTCTTACTAGTTTGCTTTCAAACTAGTACACATTATTACGTTTATCACCAGAAACAATGTTTGCTGCTGATGCAGGAGATAGAGGAGGGAAAAATATCCTTACCTGCCACTGCTGCCAGCATCCCCGAGGAACAAAACTGAGGGTAAGATCTCCAAATGGGCTGGAGAGTTACTGTCTGTTGTGCATTTGGGCTTTTTTATTTTTGGTATGTAAATATCTTGATACTCCCAGTGACAGCCTGGTTGCCATGGTTACTTGTGAACTAGCCTCTCCTTCAACCTGAGGAGCCAGACTATGTTTTCTCCTCCTCACTGGATGTGTCCACATAGACATTCCCAGAAAGAACAGGTCCCTCAGGAGCTGTGGGACCAAACCAGCATCCACCACTCAGAGCGTGTTTTTATGGAAAAGGACGTAAGAACATTCCTGATACTCTACAGAAACAAAATAACTCTATGTCCCCACCCTCACCAGCCGTTCCAAATTGCTCAAAATCTCCTTCTACACAGTAAATATTAAAGTCATTCTTTTGAGGGAGCTGAGGTTACAGAGACTCTCTTAGGTGCAAACACTGAAGGGCTCCCCTCAAGAGCTCTCAAGCCCATGTGCCACTTCCCATGCCCATCCAAAGGCTGCTCCCCTGCCCAGGCAGCTGGAATTGGCCCATTGCAGAACACGCTCTGGAATGACAGGGAAACAGGGTTTGCTGAACCACACGCATGTGCCAAAAAAAGGAGTCAGCTAAACCCAGGAGAGAGGGAGCTAAAAAAGTAATGAATATCCCCAAACACGCCAGCTACTGCCTCAAAGGGGCTCAATTAAAAGATAAATAAAATTAGGGGGGGATTTTCAGCACCCCATTGGGGGATTTTCAGCACCCCATTGTGCACGGACTGCACAAAGCCAAAGGGACGGATTCCTGCTCCTGTGCAAGCATGAGCCTCTTTGGAAAACTCCCACAAGCAAAAAAAAAACCCCAGAAACCTGGAAAATCCCCACCAACCTCAAACATTTTTACTGTTGTCAAAGAATAGAGAGGAGGAACAACTTTCTACTCACTGTTCAGGTGGGAACCGTGGCACAGGGAGCTGGTCGGACTCACCTCTCCCTGAGAGCACCACGTCCTCAGCACAGCTGGGAACGCTCTGGATCGAGCAGGAGCAGTGAGGGACAGTGAGGGGCAGCCCCGTTGCAGCTGCAGTGTGGGGGCAGAGGCAGCAATGCTGGTCCAGAACACCCCAACATGACTTGCATGAGTTCTGTCATTCCTGAAAAACAAAGAAAAGCCCAAAGAAATGAATGTAAGGTTTAAATTTACAGGAAATTGCACCAAAGCACTGAGCAGCTTTGCCCTGCCCCACCCCACTGAATGTGAAGGTCACAAGCAATTTCAGACCATGACTACTGTTTTTAACAAGCTTTAGCTAATAATTTAGCCAAGGTTACCCACACTGCTTTGAAAAGGTAAAAAGCACCGTGAGAGAAGATCAGGTGCCATTTCACAGCTTACGAACAGAACACTGAAAAAATCCAGTGATTTGGCCAAGTTTGTAGAGGAATTTGTACCAGAGTTGGAGACTGAGACTGCAGCACCCAATTGCTCTGCTGATACTTGAGCTGCAGGAGCAAAAGAAGTGACTTGGAGAAGAACACAAACAGCACATCTACACTGGAACAAGCACACAGGGAGCATAAAAGGCGAGATGGCTTTTAAAAGTATTTACAACTCATAAAGAAGAACAACACATTTCAGGTGTTGATGGGCATCAGATTTATAGAGAAGACTTTCTGCTCAAGAATTTCTGAACAATCTGTACTGTGGAGCGCAGGTGGCAGAAATAGGAGGTCAGGCTGACCAGGGCTGGTGTGCAGGGATTCAGAACCCAAACAAAAGGGAAAATGCAGGACCTGAGCCAGAAGTACTTGACATCCAGAGAAAGGTTTGTGTATAAAAGGTTTTCTGCTTTAGGACGGAGGAACGTGAGGAAGTTAAATAGTGGCTGCTCCTTCTCCTGCTTTAGCTACAGCAGCTCACATAATTCACACCTCACCCCAGTCTAAGGCTGTACATGATACAGAATTTACATGGCATGGGAGAGACACAGACAAACAAACACTGACATCACAGAGGAATTCAGAGACTGGGACCAACACTGGGAACCATGGAGACCATCCAGAGTTAGCAGCAAAACCCACTACAAACCCGTGTCAAGGAGGTCTTAAAGAGTTGGGGATCAAAATTTCACTGAACTCTAGAGTAGCATCTTCCTCTGAGGAAAATATATTTGGAATACTGGGAGGCAAGAATCCAACCCCAGGACAGAAAGGGAAAATCCAGTTATTTCATCTTTGTGGGCATTACAAAATGTTTGTTGGCTAAACTGGGTCAATTTGTTTAAGAATCTGCTATTAGACATCACTAAAACCCCAGCATTTACAGAAAAGCAGCTGTAAAGAATAAGGCACTCCAGGTCCAGAAAAACATGAGTTTTCTGAAGTTTGTCTTCAAGCAACACTATTGAAATAAAAATTCAGGTCTTAACACCCAACACTGTTCTCCAAGTGCTGGTGTAGCATAAGAACAAAAGCCCTGAATTTTTAATTGACACATACTTTAAAGAAGAATTTGACTGCAAAGATAAAACAGAGATGCAGAGGGGAAAATGCCAGAAAACAAACTCCTTGACCTTCCATAACCGAGAACATAGATCCACTACGGTATTTAAAAACCAGAGGAATATGCCAACAAGGACTTACTCCTACCTGCAACTATCCTCAATCCACTGAGCTACTGTAAGGCCCCAAAAAACTCACCTGATGAGGCTTTTAAAAGGACTTGCAATGGTTCCTGTACTCTGAGTTAGACACATGGGGGAAATACTGACAAGATACTCTCAAGAGGTCAAAATAACACAAAAGACTTTACTGGCAACTTCAGAAAATCAGAGAACTGTGGCAAAAGGTTTAGTGCAACATTTAATCAACATAAAACACTTCTCAAAGCATTAACTTAGCAAACTAAGAAGAGGAAATTAGAAGAAGAAGAAAGAAAGACAGAAAATATATAAAAAAATCACACTTATAGCTACCAGCTGCTGGGTTCCAGCAGTGCTCAGCTGATAGGAACTGCAAGAGGCAATAGGGCCAACACAGGTGCCCTAAATACCCCTTGGCCCTCCCGGGCCCTTCCCCCAGGTAGGACTCCGTAGCATTTGGCCCCTCAGGAGCTGGACTGGGGCTCCAGGAGCAGGTGTGGAAATTGCCTCAGCTGTGCCAGGGAGCGGTGGGCACTGCCAGGCTGGGATACAGGCTCTGGGGATGGGGTGTGGAGCAGGACGAGGCCCAGCCTGCCCCTGCCCCCCAGGATGTCTTGCGACATCCATCTTTCCAGTCTCTCACAGCTGGGTGCCTAACGGATTGTACATTTCTCCAGGACTCACATGAGGAATACAGCACATTTTATTCAGCCAAAGCCACGCCACACACCTACAGGGCTGCTGCAGGTTTGAGAATCGGCCCTGAGGTGAATAAATTCCATACCCCGTGACATTCCTTGTGCAGCTCCATGAACCCACCAATGCTTTTAGCCAGCAGCACTAAGGACCAGAAGCAAATCTTTATTTTATGGATTTCCTCAGCCTTGCAGGTTGAAAGAGCACCCAGGAGCTTGAGTGACCTTTACAAGACAATCCCTATTATCACTTGGTTTGTCAGACACGGAGTTCGGTCAGATTCAAGGGGCAAGGACCCACTGCACTGAGAGGAGAAAGCAAACGGCTCTTTCGGAGTCGGAACCATCAACTGACCTCACCAAAGTATTTACAGCCCACATCTTTGCTTTCCCAAAGCTTAACAGTCTGCGGGTTGGACAATTCCTGGAAATGTTCTTAGGAGACAGGAGGCTCAGTCCAGCACGGCCCTCTGCCTTGCCCTGCCTGAAACTCCCCCACAGTTCTTTCAGCCGCCATGTCCTTTGCTCTTCCTGCTCTTTTCCAGCCCTGCTTCCCAGCACTTTTCTGGGCACACGAGTTCAAACCAAATGGGCTAAAGAGGAAGCCGAATCCTGCCATCCTGTGGTCTGAGTGGTGGCTCCACCCACTGCTCACTGGAGAAAGCTGGGCCCCCACCAACCTCCTCCTATCCTAGAGTTAAAAAATTATCCCTGAAACAATCCTACAAGTGCTAAAACGTGAGACAGAGTCCTGTGATCCTGAGGAAGCAGCAGAACCTGCAAACCCTGTGTGGAGGAAAGCTCAGATCGTTCCTGGTTCAGCCTCCTCAGCTTTAAAATTTGTGGCTCCAGGCTCAGCCCCTTGTGACCATCACCCTGCAAACCTCCTGCTCAGCTCTGATTTATGGGCTAAGTAAATTCAAGCAAAACGCAGCAGTAAAAGAAATTTGTGGGCTAATTTACTGCTTCAGTTTAGGTTAAGGTTTTTAATAGTTATTTGCCTTTATATTTTAGATAAAGATTTGTGAGGAGCCAATTACCCAAGGCAGCACAAGTAGCTGTGACAGCTGAATTCAGTGCATGAGCTACCCTTAGAAAGCACTGCCTGATTTTCTGATAGAAAATGCTACAGTTAAATAGAGAGGCCAGAGCCTGTAGCTTAAAATGGGGAAAAAATGATGAAGATAATTCACATGGAACGTGGCTTTTGAGGATAAAAGCTTCCCAAGAGAAGAGAGGGAGATCATTACCGTATATTTATATAAAGCCGGGGCTAGGCCTTTTTGTGGGCTCCATTGAAGCGGTGCCAATTTACACCACCTCTAAAGAGTTCATTAAACCTCTGTCTCACCAGCACAGTGCTCCAGGATTTGAACGTTTGTTCATCTGAAAGATTCATCATTCTCCTAATCCAACTCGGTACCTTTTTTAAGACTGGGTGTGAAATGTTGATGGTTCCTGCACTTTTTCCCTGCATTTAAACACCCCGCTGTATTCCCTGCAGAGTCGGGGAAGTTACAAGTGTCTGTTTAGCTGGAATGGGAAGCATCCTGAGACCCAAACTGGAGCTTTTTAACTCAGCTGTGCTTTGGGTTCAGGGCTCTGCTGTCCCTCAGAGCAAAGGGCCTTTTCTTGCTGCCACATTGGGTTGTTTGTGCTAAACTCAGTAAAGTCAGATGAATAATTTACACTGAGTTTTGATTGATTTTGTGTCTTTTTCAGTTCGCCTGGGAGCAAGGAACCAATTGCAACTCCTCATTAAAAATCACTCCTGCTTAATTCCTGCAACTCCAGTTGTGGACACTGAATCTCAACCCTAAGCCTTGGTAAGTACAACTCTTCCTTGTGCTGGTGCTTCAGCAGTTATGAACTAGGAAGAAACTATCTATATCATCTGCAACACGCAAACATCTGTTGCTTTCAGGACACTTATGAAAAAGGGTTTAGCACTGCAATGCAAGAGCCTTCCCAAAGTAACTGGAAATGGGACAAGAGCCCTAAAAAGGGAGATGGCTTCCTCATTTTTAGTCATCAGCTTTCTCCAGCCCCTCACTGTGAGCACTGCCCAGCACTCTGCTGGTGCTGCCAGAGTGGATCCTGTCAGCCTGCAGGAAACAAAAGCTGTAAAATTATTTACACTGAAAGCAACAGGCCTTTTCCATATTGGCATATGTTAGCATTCAGCATCCGAGATTCGTGGCTGCCGGCACAGAAACTCCCAGAAGTGACACTGAAATCAGCCCCAGTTATTTTGCATATTCCTGTGTAACAATAGCCGTGTGCTGAGCAGGCAGTCGCGGATTCCTGGGAGCAGTCTGGCACCTCCATCCACACCTCCCGCTGGAGATCCGCAGCACAGGCGCTCCACTGGAGGAATTTTAGTATCGCGCTCAGAGATCAGGTTGTTACAGATCCACGCCCACAGTCTGGGTTTTCATCCCCACTCCAAAGGAATTTCACTGCCTTTGATTTTGCTTGGGGGCCAAACCCAGAAATAACAGCGCACCAAAGTTCGGGAGATTTGGGACAAGGTAAGGCACTTGAAACATTCAGCCTGAGTTTACAAAGCACAAGTAACAGAAAACTCCCACAGTAATCCTCTCTAGGCTTAAACTCTCCTGTTCCTTCCAAGAGATTAAAAACATATGCCAGATCAGAGTAATTAGAGGCTGAGCATTCCTCGTCCTACTTTCCTCTCCACTTGCAGCGGAGGCGGTCCCGCGCCAGTCGGATGGGATGTTTCACCCCACTCCTGTCCCTCCCTGATCTCTGAGTGTTGCAGGAACCCTGCACCTCTGCACGTTTGGAAATATGGATTTACATTCTGTGGCTTTGGGAGGCAACCTCCTCCCACGCACTTGGAATTCACTGCTAAAGTTCAAGCGGAGGCATTTTTGTCTCTGTCAGGGAACAGTGAAAAGCTTCTGACCCCCTGCTATCGAGATTAATTCATTGATGACCAAGTGGATTCCTCTGGGAGGTGCCAGGCACTTTCAAGAGTTTATAACAAATTCGACCCAACACTGCCCGGTCTCGGCGTCATGAATTCGTGCTGCTGTAAGGTAAAAAGCTGTTGAATCCCACCTGAGGAAAGTTCTGCTGTGCTGAAGTAAAGAGAAAAAGAAAAAAAAAATCCTGTTTTTCAAACAACAAAGATTTTGATAAATATCCACCAGAAAGCTTTTACTCTTTCATATGTATTATGACTGTGATTCTTGCTTGGCTTTTCTCTCATTATCTCCAATATATTTTTTAGGCCAAGGCTGTTCATTTTGAAAAGTGAAATGCAATATTGAATAGTTAGAAACTTCTCATGGTGCCATCCCCATTAGCTCAGGATCTGAGTACAGAGCATTTGCCATAAATAATGCACAACTTGATCCCTCTGCATTTTTTTAAGAAAACCTCAACATGCTACAAAGTAACAAGAGGGAAGAGAAACGTGTTTCTGTAAATACATCCAACTCCTATAAACTACCTAATCAATGACTTTTGTGATACACTGAGCTGAACAAATGATGGTTAGTGAATAATTTAATGACTTTTGGCAGTTTCTGCTCAGGAACTGACCGTGAACAGTTTAGATTTTCTCCAGCACATTTTCTTCCACAAATTTTCTCCTAAATAATTTGTATGAACAGTTATTGTTCTTCAGAGCATTTGTGAGCACTTCCCTGTGCCTGTGATTGAATTTGAGATCTTTCAGACAGTTTTAATTGGGTGCATCAATCAAACAGCATTATTTCCTTTTCCTGACATCACCCTACCAGCCAAGTCTCTTTTTCTCCACTTAGTAATCCATTGCCTAATCCAGAGTGATGGTCCCTAACCTCTATGATTTGGGAGAGCATTTAGGGATGTGCCACTCTCTAAACTGGTTAATTTCTTTCCTGAATAGAGGTAAGGATAATCTCAGCTTCAATCAGTCTCTGAATTAGCATTCTTAGGTCATTACGAAGTGTAAATTAAAGAAGTTGCTGCCCCCACCTGTGCAGTTTCTCCACTCGAGCCGAAAGCCCAGGGGCTGGTGCCGACTGGCACTGGGAACGTCTGAAGGTGTGGCTGAAGCTGCTGCTGTCCAGGCACAGCCCTGGCTCTGCCACTCCCCGGAGCACCTACAGGAACCGCTTTGCCAGGATCCCTCCAGTTCAGAATGGGACAGTTTGGGAGGCTGAAAGATAACACAGAACCCAGCGTTTAGCAATACAGGTAACGCAAGATGTGAAAACATTCCACTCCTAACGCAGTGGAAATGCAATTTGATGAACACAGTCAAAGAAGATCTTACATCACATATAAAACCTGAAATTCTCTCAGGATGCATCTTCAGAAAATGGGGCATTGAACATCTGAAGGTGAGAATGGATTTGTAATAATGGCTTTTTAGAGGAGGATGAATACTTGATTATATTGTCAATGCGTATTTCTAAAAAATATGCTACACTCTGAGTGATGAAATAGAGCTACAGTTATTTCTAAAACTGGACAGATTTTGTAGGAACTCTGCTCTTCCTTCCACCAGAGGTGCCATTAATTCATCAAGACTATTTGGAGTACACAGAAAACGATGGTAGCTGGAAAGGATATCAAGTTTTTGTTTGACTTTGGAAATTTTGTGCTCTTTAATTCACTAACTTTATAACATCGAACACATGAAATTAGGACCTGAGCTAAACAGTAACAGGATACTGACTTTTCTCCTTTTATGAAGGAATTGTGTTAAGGTCAGCAACGATGGAAAATTCTTTGAAGTGTTGCCTAAGTGCGGTGGGCAGAGAGAAACGAGGCCCTTCCTGCTCCCATTTCTGTCCATGCTGTGGTTCTTACCTGCTACGTGCTCGTAACTGTTCCCAGTGCCGTGTAAAATTGGAGGCAGCTGAAATTTTCTTCAGTAAACTTGCATTGGCAGAGGAGCAAAATATTGACAGCCTGATTTTATAATTGTAACTCGCTTTGTTTCATGCCATAGGGCTGTCATTTCAATTTTCCTTCAGGATTATGTTATGCCATTTATGGCTTTTCTTCAGTGATTTGTTGACTCAAGTTGCCTTTGGACCCTGCTCACTATTTCTGACTGAAACTCTCAGATCTAATGTTTTGAAACTTAGTATTTTTCACTGAAAAATGCCCCTGTCTTTAAATATAAACTTTCTCCAGATTTCTGCATTTTTTGGATGAACTCCTGCAGGAGTCAAACCTTACACTCAAGTGTGTTGTTTAGGAAAAAAAATTCCTGTTTCTGTCCTAAGGAATGAAAACTGAATGGTTCAATAATTTCAAAGCAGCTCTTCCTTCTCAAGCTTGGAAACTACGTTTCAGTGGAGGAGAGGAAGAGAATGGAACACGTTTATTGAACTAAGGCAACTGGAAGAAATTAGAATCACAGGGAGGGGTTTTGTTTGTTTGTTTTGTGCCCATTTCAGAGCAGACAGCATTTTTCAACAAGCTCTGCTGTTCTCACACCAGATGGCTTTATTTTTCCAATACTTTATTTTCCTCACATACGTTTTCACTGCAAGTATCTTGCACGTGGAAAGAGGATGGGAATGCTCTTTATTAATCTGCCAGATATTTAGCTATGCACTAACTCATCCTGGAATCTGAGCCAAATTTGGGGCACCAGATGATTCAATGTGTATATTCCCAGTATACCATGGAAGAGCAGGAAGGCCTGGATTATCCCTATTCAGTAATTAGCAGAGCTACAAAAAGCTGTTTGCCAAAGAAATGCTTTCAAGGGTTCAATTAATAAATTAAAAATGGGAATCAGCCTTTTGTTGGATTCCTGGAGCAGCTCCCCATTTAACAGGCAGTTGATTTCCATCCTTGCCGGAATTTGGTGAGTTTGGGGGTTAGACAGAGCAGTGGGGCTGAATTCAGCACTGCAGAGAAACTGCTCAGCTTCTGCAAGGGAGGCAGAAATGTGCAATTAAAAAATACAACATCCACCAGCCATGTTTGTGTGGTGCTGTTTTCAGACCCGCCTTCATTCCCAGCCTTTAAGTGCAGAAACCGTTTGGAAACAGCTGCAGCAAAGCAAATGCTTTTAGTGTCTTGCAGGTATTCTTAGTATTTATAATAAATAAAGGTATGAGAAACCTTCACATGTACATACAGCTCTCCATTTATAGTTTGTCTGAAATCTATTAAATCCCAGCTTGGCTGAAAGGAGAGAGGAATGCAGTTGAAACTCATGGCACTCACCTAGGAAAAAAATATTCCAAAAGGTAGCCTATCAGTCTTAAAACCACTTTTCAGCCTTATTTTGGTCTTCTCAGTAAATGAAATGCCTAATTACCACTGGGACTGCTTTTCTCTCTGGAGCCAGTGCTCATTAAAAAATCTCCTGAACTCAGTAGATCACTGAAGGCGATCTGAAGCTGGGATGCCTCAGTACCCAACCCCCGCGGCACAGCTCTTCTCTTTAATATCCTGAAGGGGCTCAAATAGTTTTCCCAGAATCCAAAACACTTTTATTCACTACCAGAGTCACAAGTACACCTTGCAGTACAACCTGATTTTAAGAGGAGTTTCTGTCCCAGCTTTTTTTGTGGGAAAGGTCCTTTCTCTGTCTCCTGTTCCTTCCTGCCTCCCTGCTGCCCCTCTGAGCTGAGATCCCTGTGCGTGCAGACTCCCCTCAGGAGATGGTATCTTTAGATTTCAATCACATTTCTGAAGGCTGTTATGTTTTGGAAATCAGTTCCTTGAACAACTGTGGGGCAGGGAACCAAGGGAATATCTCTGCCTTATTTCCAAGCTATGTTTATTGCATCTGGCCAACTGTTTCACAAGTCGTTTAATATTATCCTCTTAATTAAGTCAAAATATTACCTACTCTCCACTTAAAACTCTTTTTCATCCTCCTTGCAGGATACATTTCAGGATGCATGGTTACAGAGAAATAACCATTAGCACAGTGTATTGGAGGACTCAGTTATGTTCACAGCCACAGAAGTCCTGTTCTTCTTTTGAGGGTTTTCCACCAAAATGTTTGGAAGGGAAGTTACAGTTCTGCTAAATTCCCATTTTAATTTCCTCTAAATATTTCTGTCTAAGAAACAAAACCAAACAAACAGCTAAACCCATTTTGGTAGGGTTCAACAGAATCAGTTCATCTTACTTTTCCAGACCCCTTTAACACAGCTTTGGTGAGCCAGGCTTTATAGCGTAGAGTGGACCTTGCACTGGGAGAAGATTTTTGAGTCCTTGAAAAAAAAAAAAAATTCCTAGTTTTTTATAACATGCTTCCAATATTGTAATTTCAGAAATAATCCTATTTACTGAAAAAAACCTCCAAACAAAGTCCTGTGTAAAGAGATCAGTGAGAGTAACCTATTGATAAGTGATTTTCAGAAAAGCTTCAGGGCAGCACCATGATCCCAGGAAAAACTCCTCAGCTGTGGAAATCAAGACTGGTTTTCCAAGATCTCCACTAGCAGAGGCAACACTTGCTGTGCCTCAGCTGTCCTTGCCGAGAGGGAAAATCTTCCACCTCCCGAAGCCTTTTGAGGCGCGGGTGTCTCTGGACATGGGTCTTGGTGTGGTTCTCGGGGTGTCTGTGCAGGGCCAGGAGCCGCACTCAGCGATGCTGCTGGGTCCCTTCCGGCTCAGGAGGTTCTGTGATTCCATGCCCAGCTGACTGCTCACTGCCAGCCCAAACCAGCCCCGACCTTGGACAGACCCTCTGGGCACCATTTCAGCTCAAACTCCATTAAGACATTACTGGACATGGGCTTGGCTTCCTCAGCACTGCCACATCATTTCAGGGTCTAGGGAACAGGCTGGTTTCGAAGGAGACTCAGATCCTGCTGCCTCAGCATTCCTAACCCTATCTGCCATAAACAAGGAGGAAACAGACTTTAATGAGAACACTTAATGCCAAAATTTTTGCAAGTGCTAATGTTTAACTATCTGATTACATTATTAAGAATTTATTCTATTTTGGAGCCACTGTTTGACATTCTCAGAAGACACATCAGCCTCATTAGGAGGCTGAGAAAGGCAGAAACGGAGCTTGCCGATGAAATTTAGTTTGTCGCTGATACGTTAATATAGAAACAAACACTTAAATTGTGCCATATGCCCGCTTGCTCTAGCATTCCAGGAGGATGCACAGGAGCTGTGTTTTCCTTTAACCTTCCCTTGGCCCGTGGTACAGGACTTTGTAGCTGCAGTAGCCAATTGATACTGGCAGAAAACAGCATTTATATAGGATAGTGAAAGAGAAGGAGAGCTGGAGTATAAAAAATAAAATTCATGAAAGCAGCACTGGCCTTGCAAGTATCACTGTTGGTACATCAGCAGGGGAATTTGAGTTCTGAGCATTAAAAGCACCAAATGAACCAAGTACGTCTCTGTCTCCCAAAGGGTAAAGAGGGACCATGTTTGCTCTCATTTTTAAGGTCTCTGGTTTCTAGTTTCTTGTTTGAACAGCTATCATTCAAGACAAAAATCTGCCTCAAATCTCCTTTTAATTTCGTGGTCACTTTTTTTCCCTTTTTCATCTGTTCTCCATCTTGCAGGGCTCATTTCCCAGCCTGGTGCCAGCAACTGCCCGCCTGGAACGAGGCTCAGCCTTCAAAATGTCAAACACAATGAAAGCAAAAAAAAAACCATAACGAAAGCAGCCGTGGGGAACTGCGGGCTCCTGGCTCAGCCTCAGCCAGGCTGAGCTCCGCAGCTGCACGGACAGGGAGGGCTCTGCCCCCAACACCCCCACGGGACGCGGGTGACCCGAGCCGACAGCTCGGACACGCTGCGGGGACAGGGCCGTGTCTCCAGGCCACCGCCCCTCACGCACAGCGAGCGGCACCAGCTTGGCACACCTGGCCCTGGGAAAGGGAAGAGCCCGAACTGCCAGGCCCCCTGCTCAAGGACACGCGTTCCTGGCGCGGGGATTGCACACCGGCTCTGTAAACAAAGGGAGGAAAACCAGAGTCCGCAGAAATTCTGTACATTTTCTTTCTCTTCCTTCCTTTCCCCTCTCGCCGCGCACCGCAAAGAGCCAGGTCAGGGGGAACACCCCCTGGCGCTTTGGTGGTTTAGGATTCCCCCTTCTGGGGCAGAGTAGCCCCGGAGCTCAGAGCTGGAGCTGGTAATGGGAAGCCAGGAGACAGCGGGTGTCCCATGTGGCCCCTGCTCCAGCCTCCGGCTCCTCCCACGCCCTGGGATTCCCGACGGACGGTGCTGCTGTCCAGCTGCAACTCAGAGCCCAGTGGACGAGTCCATCAGGATATTTAGAACACAGAATGAATGGGTAATAACAATAATAACTATAATGATGGTGGTGGGAGACGCAAAGAACTCGCCCATCACTGGTTGACAGAGTGGTGGTCCGAGGGGTCCAAGGCTAGCTCAGGACCCCCGGGAGCAACACGTGTCAAGAGACCCTAGGTAAAAGAAAGAAGAGGCGCTCTCCACTTCGGGATATAGTTCCTTAGGTCTTTAATCCTTGAGTCCAAGAAGGGAAGAGGACGGGGGCCGGGGGGAGCCCCCTTTTTGACCCCCCCGGGAGGAAGGGGAGGGAGCAAAAGCCCGTCACCAATAGGGTACAGTTTAGATGGGGAGAAGAGGCAGGGTCCAGGTGAAGGTGTTTGGTTTCAGGGGTTACAACACCACCACGTGCAAGAGACAAGCCCAGACTTGTACAACGCAGCAATCCCAGTGCAAAACCCATCAATAACATATCAATAACCTAACCGCATTTGTGCACTACAACAACTGGTGGACGTACACTGGCTGATCACAGAACCTCCCACTTTCTCCCTTCTATGGGACATGAACAAAAATGGGAATGGAAAGTAAATGGCTCCTTAATGAACCTGCTTATTTTTGGGGCAGAACACTGAAGATTCCTCAGCAGCACCATCGGCTTTAAATCCTCCCAGACACCCTGTGACCTCCAGTACAGTGGGTCAGGTCCTTGGCCGAGTGCTGTGGTATTTGGTACACAAGGATCTATTTGCTAAGATGTGAGTGGGTACTGATGGGGAAAAAAACCCTCTGGGAGAGCAGGAGAGGCTTGGGATGTGAGCGTGGAAGTGGCTCAGGAGGATGAGAACACAGTGAACACAACAAAACAGAGCCTGGTGGAAGAGAATCCCAGTAACTAATAGGATGTGATGTAAACTTGATCGATTTCGGTGCATGTTTACTGCACTGTTCACCAGTGACTTATCTTAATTTTATATTAATCATTAATATATTCAGCTTGACCAGGGAAGTATCGTTTTCATTACTCACCATAAAGGAGAAATTTTTCCAAAGGAAAGCTAATTTTACTCAGAATCAATCATTTGAAATTAGCCCAGCATTCCTGCCTTTTGCAGATACAATTAGTGGTAAACTCCCAGGAAAGCCTCTTCTTGCACCCTGTGGCATCAGCTACAAACACTCAGCCCACAGGGGAGGTTTAGATTGGATATTAGGGAACATTCTTGCACTGAAATATCATCAAGCATTGAACAGGCTGCCCTGGGCAGTGGGGGAGTCACCATCCCTGGAAATATTGAAAAGCTGTGTGGATGTGGCACTTGGGGACGTGGGTTAGTGGTGGCCTTGGCAGTGCTGGGGGAATGGCTGGACTGGATGATCTTGGAGGACTGTTCCAACCTAAATCATTCCATGATTCTATGAAAAATTTCCTTAAAAGCCAGTACCTATTAGCAGTGTGTAAAACAGCCCCTTTCCCCCTGCTGTTTCTGGGCTCGGTTAATGATCCGGATCAATGGTTCAGAACAGCTGAACTGCGCTAACGTTTCCCTCTCTGTAATTAAAGGGAAAAGGAAGTTGTGTGGCTGAGCAGGGCCAGCACAGGTGGCAGGTGCTAAAGCTGCTCTGGGGAGAGCAGGGACCTTCCTGGTGTCCAGAGAAAGCAAGGGATGGATTTCTGCCTTCAGCAGGGCCGGGAGTTCGGGGCATTTTTCCCGTTAGAGAATAAATGTGCCCGAAGCTCTGTCATTGCCTGGCTACTCTGGCACTTCAAATGCCACTTCTGGAGCCACTCAGGGCTGAGGAAATTCAGAGGACAATAAAACCACGCCTATTCCTGCCAGCTGAAGGGCTGAGCCCATAAACAGCACCAAGGCAGAGTGCTGCCTGCAGGGAACTATGGAGTCAGTGGATCTATTCAAAACATTAAGAATAAAGTGGTGATTCCCATCCCCTCCCTCCCCCCCCAACCAATAATTAAAATGATGTACAGGATATTTTTGTGCCATTGCTTGCACTTGTTCCTGGTATAAGCAAACAGACAGTGTTTGACCCTCCATTAAGGTGCAAAACAAGAGAGTAGAAAGCTTTTCATGCTGCAGCACGAAGAGTTTCAAGCTGGTTTTTAATATTAAAAATGGTTCAGTTTAATTTGCAAGGTGTCCCCCAGTAATTAAGCCCAGAGAGGACAGCTTCTAAGACACGTAAGCATTAGCAAGTGCACAAAACTGAATGATAAAAGGTGATTTTGCCCTTTCTGAGGAACACTGGTGTTTACTAATAATGCCAAAAAAAGGTCAAGTTTGGGCAATGTCACTCTGCTTACAGTCAAACATCTTGGCTTTATGGAGTTGGAAACCTTCCTTTAAAATAATGTGCCCCTGGAATATCGATCATGTTTTTACTGTAAAAAGGCAACAGTTGACACTTGATTTTCCATTATCTTCAACGCTGTCCTGCAGTGACTTTAGACATGAGCAAACCTAAGCCTTTCCTAAAGGAGGTGTTAATGGATTGAGCTCAGGATGGTTTCGCCTGAATCCAGCTCAAAGGCTTGAATTGCATTTAGCAGAGGGTGTTAATAGATAGCAATATGCAGAAGTGAACCAATTTTTTACTTCCAGATGGAAGAAAAAGATCTTGAAAATGGAGAAAAAGCATTAAAATACCTTTCCTGTCTCAAAACAGTTATTTCCAGATAGGACAAAGGCAAGTAGATATGTCTGTGTGCAAATTCTAAAAGGCTCTCAGGAAAGAATGATGTTCAGCTTACAAACAGGTGAAAAACTTGAAGGTTCCTATTTTCAGAAGAATATTCCTTTTTCATTATATGACTCATCAGACCACAGCCTGTCAAACTGGCCTTTAATCATAAAGAAATCAACTTGCACATTTATAAATTCCTGCTGTAACAGGAATCTCTCCTGATTCCCACTGGTTAAAGAACCCCACAACTCCTGCCGGTGATCATTGTCATGCAATGGCAGGAATTACATGAGTAACTTTTCATCCTGAGATATGAAGGTTTTAACTCTAAAAATTATTTGTATATCCTGAGCATTAAACAAGAGTGTACAACAGAGTGACAGGAAAAGGAATGGAATAAAATAGGAGTGAGAAATTGCTGGAAAAAGGCTTCTCAGGGCTTGAATTTTCTTTTTTTAGCCTCTGAGCCAACCTGGCAGTAACTTGTGCTCAATAAAAGTGCCCCAAAGGACTTCACTTCCCCTGCACACAGCAAAATACATTTTACCACATCTCAGGATCCAACCTAATTTCTATCATGTCACATAATCACAATGAAGGTAACAGAAATGTGGCGTTATTTTTTGTGTGATGTACATACCAACACTGGCAATTCCACTGGCAACAGAGAAATTCCAGATGGGAGAGACTACAGAATCCTATATCTGCTCAAATACGACGGATGGCTAAATTAAATGTTCAGCTTGCTGTGAGTGCCTCCCTCTCACACAACAGCCACGTGTTCCCATGGGAAAGCCGTGTCCCACAGTCAGCTTGCCACACTCTCACTGCACAACAGGACCTGGGAATAGCTCTGGGAATTCAGCGTCCAGGCAGCCCTTCAGTTGTCAGACGAAGGAACATTCCAGTGGGAGTTACCCCAGCTCCAGAAGGAGCCTCCATAGAAAGGTCAAGGTGTCTCAATCTAATCTTTGATAGCACACTCCAACCTTGCTTAAACTGACCGTTAGAGATTTTCTATTTCAGCAAAGTCCTCATCACTGGGTTTTAGTTTGCAATTTTCTTCCTACTTTCTTTAATGAAAATTCCTTCCCTACCATTGCATTTATGGCAAATTGCTGCAGAGTTTGTTGGCATCACAAAATCAACAGCAACAGAAAGAATATTGAATAGATTTGTTCTGACTTGTGTTGTGAAAGCTCTGTGGAATAAAAGCACCAAACATTCCAGGCTCATCTGTGGCAGGTGGGGAGTGTCACTCTGGAAATGGAACAGATGTTTGATTACAGAGAAAGGGGCATGAGAAACAGGGACTTTTATTGTTATCACTTTCATGTTTGCACAAATGCATTGTGTACTACATTTCAAGAGATGCAAGGGGTTTCCAAATAACTTCTTCTGTCCTCTGAAATAATCTCCGTTACTGCTTACTTCTGTCTCCCCACAGAAATTCCTTACACGTTTAATTCTAATGTTTGTCGCTACCCATTGCACACAAACAGCTGCCACAAAGATTATTTGGTCAAAAGTTTTTGGAAGAGATGTAATAAATCTGTAAGTGACACTAATCTGGGAGCTAGGTGGGTCCCTTTTTCTCTTTTCAGGATCATCCAAGACCAGTTTGATGGGAAACACAGCAGATGTGTCACACACCTCTGGGGCTGGGCAGAGGGACATGGGATTGCTGAGCACTGGGATGTCACAACAGGTGACATTCCATGGAACTGTCATTGAAGATGCAATTCTGCCCTAAGTTTTGGAGACCTGAGGCAATGCAGAGTGGAAAAAGTGTACTTGGAAAAGCTCAGTGAAGAACAAACCTCTCTCCAAACTCAGCTCTGTGTGTAAACATCAGTAGTTCAGGCTTAACAGTTCAAAACCTGATTTCATCTACTTTTTAAGTAGTTCTTTTCCTTGCTAGGTTTGATTAGGTCCTAAACGCCCTGCAAAAGCTGTGCATGGCATTTTTTGGGTATTTGTGTGACCTTTATCAGGAGAAGTATTAGCTAAGAATAGCTTCCTGTAGCCAGTCAAATACTGTGCACAAAGTAGGTTGATCAGAAAAGCTGGTCAGCATTTCTTAATGACAAATTCTGTTCTGGGATGGTCTCTTACTTTATGATCATTATTTTAGTTTTTGAACAGCAGCAGCATTTCTGGCAGCAGCACAGGTATTTTGAGCCTCGCAAGAGGATTTTCAGTATGCACAGCAGAAGTTCTGTAAATTGTCCAGTGTAACACAGTGTTCTGCTCCGATGTTCCAGGATTTGCAGGAAGAGAGAAGGAAGAAAGGAGGGTTTAGCCTATTTAAGACTGAGGGAGGGAAGAACTATTCAGACAGGAAAAGAAAGAAATTGCTCAGAAAGTCTCCATAACGTCATATCTTTCTTTCTCTCCACTGTCCCTGCGTTTAGAGGCTGTAGGAAGAGTAATAAACTTCCTGACCTGCTCAGAAAAATGAATAAAGAAGAAATACTCTCCCAGAGAGTGGGACTGTGAGCTTCACAAAACAGGAGAAATGCTGTGAGAGATTGAACTTCTGAGTGAAGCCTGTAAAATATTAATTAATCTTGGCTGTCAATATGAAACCCAAATTCAAGACACCGTGGAAGGAAAAACTTCTTCTTGTACCTCACAACTGTAATACTCAAGATGTTTTCATTGCCCAGGTGGGGAACAAGCCCTGCCTGGGTAAGTGCCTGTCACAGACAGCTGCCCTCAGCATCACAAAATTCCTGTCCTCTCCATACATTTTTTCCATTCCATCCTCAGCCAGGAATGCCTGGGTCATTTGGAGAGGCGATTAGGTTGCATTCCTGTTATTACAAGCAAGGGAATCAATACTAATTCACTTAGCTTTATTTTATAAGTGGCTAAAGAGATGTAACATCAGCCTCCAACGAGGGAGAACACTTCCTGCGTGTGTTGGAATACTAATAGGAATTGGCTTGAGGTAACCACCCAGCAAGAGCTGTTTGCTAAAGCCAATTAGTTATTAATCAGGAGCTTGCTCATTTTAAAATGTCAGAGAGTTTTAAAATAAAGGAAAAATACAGCCTGGAGAGCAATAGCAAACCCAGACACTGCTGAAGTCACGTGAGAAAATAAAAGTATGTAGCACAGATTTTGTAATCTGAAACAGATAGTGAAGGGAATTGCATGAACAACAGAACCTTTCCAACCTGAAGAAGTTTAAATCCACTCTGCAAACTGGACTCTTCTCTATTCAACACTGAACTGTGGGCTTGGATATGCTGCTATGGAATAGGCATGTTATAGGTTACACAGATCAGATCAAAGGGCCAGGGCTGGATGGAAAAACACTCACAAAAATATGCACTTCACTTCCTTAGTTTCTTCCCTGAAGGTCTCCAAGGGCTGAACACTTAATGCTGAATAACCTTTCCTGGAAACTCTTTGTAGTGGATATAAGCCACTGAGAGAGACAACCTGAGCCACAGGAGAAGGGAACATCCCTCGGCCCCAGCCTCTGGGTTAGGAATGACCTTATTTCTAAATCCATCCAAAATCCACCCCAGTTTAACTGCAGAGCCAATTCCTTTAGCACGAATATCCTCTACCAGCAAACTGTGCGGCTGCAGCCACTGAGCCCTGCACCGGGCCCAAATCAACAAGAGACCAAGGCAAACCAGGATTTTCAGGCTATTCCGGCATTCTGCCCAGCATTCAGCAACACCCTGGTTGCAGCAGTGGCCATTCCCCGCCTCCAGCTGTTCTGCCATATTCTCCCTTCAAACCCATCACTTCCAGTTTTGTTAAGGACCTACAGACGTTTCAGTTGGCTTAAACAATCAAGCTTCCCAGGATAAGAAATCAATAACCATTTAATATTTAAGCAGCTTACAAGCCACAGCTGAACTCTGGATGTGGCAGCAGTGTTCCAGCTACAGGGAATTTTTGCAAACCCCAGTGCCAGGAGCAGTGAGGTATTAGCACGGATCCTGCTTATCTCTGTTTGAGAGCCCGGCACTTACAGAACAAACACTGCCAACGATGCCTGCCAGTGCTTGCTGCTTCCCCACCGAGTGCATCCTGTTCCAGCCTTGGGGCAGCTCATGGACAGGGAGGCCTTAATGGAAAGACAACTCCGAGCCAGGCAAACCCCGGTGGGAAGTGCTTCGATCCCTCTGCCCGTAAAGCAGGTACGGGGATCACTCAGCCCCCAGCAGGTGATCCACGGCTGCTCTGCTCTCCCAGGATATGTTTTGCTGTGGGTCAGCTCCCGAGAATATCTTCCATGACTCTGCACAAACAGAGCACTTAAAAGAGAGTTTCTGTGCCAAGTGGATAAATGCAGCCAGATGTTATGGACTGGTTGAGAGTTCAGCACTAGGAAACCACAGAATAATACAGAGACTGTACACAACAAACCTTCACTCAGGTATTTCCTTTGGACTCAGACGGCCAGGAAAGAGCTCAAAGGGCAGGTGAGGCAGGAAAAAGAGCTCAAGGAAATGGCTCCACTGATCCCAATTTAAGGGCCTTCCCCTGCATCTTTGTATTTGCACACAAAAAGAGATAGGAACAGGAAAGTTTCCAAATATGTTTTCACCTCCAGTTAGTAGGTGAGAAATAATCCCTGCAGAAACAGCTCAAATAAGTAAAAATACATAGCTATAATATCTGTCTGAAATTTTATAATTGATAAAATTTTAATTAAAATTTGATTTTTCATAAAATAAATATTTTACAGATTTGTAATTTGTAGACAAATTTGACAGAATAGATCTCTTTTCACATTGAAGGAAGGCTTAAAAGCAAAATAATCCCTTCTCTTTTCTAAGCTGCATGAATACTTTTAACAGTGAACACATGAAGTTTTAAAGGAAATCAATATTATTTATTCCAAGCCTTTAAGAAGAGGTAAGAAACCTGAAACAAGGCTTTTCTGCAGATAAAGACTGTTGGGTCCTTGTAATCCTCAGCTTGCTTTTTTATCCTGAGAAAATGTACTCCTTTGTTGCAGATAGTTGTCTGCTCCTGAACATCCCTAATCCATGAGGGGCTGATCAGCAATGGCTGAGTTTGCAAGCAATGAAAACCCTCATTAGGAACGATTTTTGTCATCTACCAGTACAATGAAGAGATTGCTGCCACACAATGCACTCATCAATCTGCATTGTCCTTTCCCGAGTGATAATTCTGTTTATTTTCCTACGTCTCCTCGTGGCAGGAAACAATTGGATTGAGAAGAAAACAGGCAGCTGTGATTCCCTGAGGATTTGTGTGTCTCCCCAGTCTGCTTCTTTCTGTAATTTCTCACTCCCGAGCTACCTGGGGGTGAGCTATGCTGGGCGTGTTCTCCAAGATGCACTCTACCTATGAAAACCCCCTAATTTTTATGAACTTTTGGTTTTTAAAAATGCTTGATGACTTCCAGCTTCGAGGAGAACCGTCTGTGACCTGCAGGGGATTGGGCATTCCCTGCTAACTGTGCCACAGGATGGATTTTCTGCCACAGGTTGTTAAAAGCCCCCCAGTGACTCCTGTGGGGCTCTGAGGACACGCTGTGGTTTCCCGAGGCAGGGGAAATGGCAGTTTTATTTAGCATTTACACACAGTTGGTACCAGCAGTTCTTTACAGGAGCAAATACCCAGTGACAAACAGTTCCTGGAAGTATCCAGCTTCTAACACACATTTTTCAAGGAAGCTGAGCCTGACAGGTTGTCTTTAACCGGGCATCAATCAATAGAACAGCAGCAGCAGCTAATCACACACATTACTGCAAAACACTGGGGAACAGCATTTGGAGAGGCACAGGGACCCAGGAGTTGGGAATTGGCAGAATTCTGCTCGCAGACACTGAGTCCAACACCCCCATGATGGGAATAACAAACCAGCAGCAGTGTCCCAGAAGGAAAGCCTTTGGAGTCACACACTCCAAATTCCACCTATCCCACAGGTGGAAAACAGAGAGCCAGGCCCATTTTTATGTTTCTTGCAGAGCAGCCAAAGTCACGATAAAACAGATTAGCTGAGAAATAGCAATAAAACCTCATTACCTTGCTCATGTTAATCCACTGAGGATTTCAGGGGTGTTACTGCAGCGAGTGTGCAGTAACAGGGACCTGCAGGTTCCAGGTACTAATGGATGCATTAGCTAAGGATAGCTGAGTCTCTGGGATGACACTGGAGATGCACCCGGCAGGGGGATTTTGGTCAGAGCTCCCAACTACAGGGACTTGGTAGTAGAGTTTTCCAGGAGAGAATATGTCACTATCACATTTACTTGTCAATTATTGCTAATGGAAACAAATAACTTGCTTACTTAAAGTAATTACAAACCTTGTGCTAAGAAACAAAAATTAGGTTAAGCAGGCACAACTCATTTCTTCACCATTTCCCCACTGGCAAAATAATTAAATTACATTTTGCAATTTTTAGGAATGCTTTGTATAAATCATTGATTTTATTCTAATAACATTACTGAATAGCCTACAATTTTTTCAGGAGTTCCAAACGTTTTCACAAGTGCAGATTCTCCCCACATAAGAAAAGCAAATGAACATATGGAAATGATTTTACTTGAAACTTCCTTCACATCCCCACCAGCCACAGAAGCACTTGGCAGATGTTTTCTCTTACACAGGTATTTGCCAGCTTTGTCAGCAACCAAACGACAGAGAGGAATGTAAACTTGCCTCAGCATGGTGGACAATTTTCTTTTCTTCTGACCATGACAGCCTTTCCAGGGGAACATAAAAGAGATATTTTTAACAGAGGGCTTCTTTTTTCAAGTTATTATTTTCCTATTACCATGTAAAGAACCTGCTGACCAGGCCTGTGTCTTCTGAAATTCTATCCTTGCTCCCTTTCAGTTGATTTCTTTCAGATTTCTTCCTAAACTTGTCTCTTTGATGCCCACCTGGAACTTAAAATGCTTTTCTATGCTATAATGATTCTCTTCAGAAGTTCCTGGCTCCTCAGGAAAGCACAAAGCTGGACACACCCAGGTTACAGAGACTCCTCTCACCTCCCCTGCCCATTCCCCAGCAGGTTTGAGCTAATTCAGTGCTCAAAGAATGAGAGAGCTGCATACATTTACCTTCTTCATTTTCCTCTTCCTCCAATAATTTAACTCCTGGGTCATTTAATGACCAACTCCAGCTATGATCTTAAAGTTTAAATCAGCCTGTGACCACTCGCACTTGGGTTGGATTTACTGCAGTTAGGATCTGCATTGTTGTGTTTAGCTTTTCCAAGAAAACTGTGTTGTTTTATGGTTTTGACATAACACAGACACCAAGATGTCTTTTTTCATCATCTCTCAAGTATCTCAGCTAATCAGCATTTCTGTTTCGTGGTTACAGTCTCCTGGCAACAAAACTTTATCTCAAACTGCCCCTTGTTGTTTTGGAGACCCTGTGCCCAGAGCATGGTACATCTTTTCCTTTTCCAAACACACTTAGTACTTTTCCTTGTTCTCCTTGTGATTACCCACTGCTTGCCTGAAATAAAGCACCAGGAATATGCTAACATTTACACACATACTACTCTTGTTTCTGGTTGTTCCCCTGTACACGAGCCATGACTCTGTCACTGAGCAAACCCTTCCTTTACAGAAGAAAAGGAAAAAGAAAATCCCCAAACCACTAAAAAAGGCTTTGGACTTTTTCTTGCACTTTTCCAAGAGAGCATTCACACACCCCAGCTGTTGCAGCCTTACAGGCCTGTGGAAGAGGCTTATGGACTTCACAAAAGAGATGGTGAGGCTATTCAAGGATATGTTCTCTACAAATTCAAACTTTCTAATGCTGACAGCTTCGGGGAGGACACGTGCACCTCCCAGTTAGTCAGAGCAGCCTGCTTCCCCTGGTCCCTCGGAGCCCTGATTGCCAGGACTCCAATCTTGTCGGTTCAGACACAAGCAGAGATACCCGGACCTGGCTCTCTCCCTGTCCAAGGCATTTAACACAATTTAACACACATATTTGTGACTTGACTGGGGGGGATGAGCCTCAGCTTCACCTGCACGCCACACCCCACACACACATACTTATGCTTATAGATGTTTACTCAGCCCTGTTTCTTCAGATTCTCATGCAGAAATAAATGTTGGGGGTTTTTTTTGTATAAAAGCCAGACAGATAAAGTGAAAGACTTGTATGGCACCAGCAAAGTGGCTTAGGTAGTCATGACAACCACGTCAGTGCTTATAAAACTTCCCTTCTTCTTAATCTTTTTTGCAGTTTAGATAGCACACATGCGAGCTGTAAAATCCAGTATCTGATCTGCAGCAATAAAATGAAAAGTAAAATGTTCACAGCAGCCCCCACAGTGAGGCTGAGACACTGACAGTTGCTGGGTGTCATTAGCAGCAGTTTTGTCCAGTTCCCAGAGGGGCTCCTCAGTGTCTCCAGGCTTCAGAGAGACCAAGAGCCTCACCCCAGATTTGGGGTGGTCAGGGATGGGAAGGAAGAAGATCAGACACTAAATACACATAAACAGATTATAAATGTATTCAAATCCCTCCGTACTTACTCTTTCCTTCATCATCTGATCCCAGGAGGGCTCTGCTGCTCAGCCCCAACTCAAGGGGCTGTGGGTTCCCACAAACCATCCTTCATCAAGCAAGAATCAACATCCATCTTTTGCTTTCAATCTTCTATGCTCATTACTTTTTCACCTGATTTTCAATGTGGAAATTTAAAATCCCTCCCGGCCTTATCATTCACAGGTGGAAACCAAAGCACACCAGAAATAAATACCCCTCTCCATCCCAGAGAGAAGTAAACGGATTTGCTTCCAGCAAAAAGGGAGTGACTGCTGTCAATAAGACAAATCACCCCCACTCTAATCAAGTGATAAACTCAAGAAAATTGCAATGCTCTATATACCTAAATCTGCCAAGAATCATGTATAGCTTCAAAGGAAAAAAAAGGTTGGCATCTAGACTCTAATAACTGAACTTACTTTCATGTACTATTATTGCTAACAAGTATAATTTTCTGAGGTAAAAACCAAATAAAACCTTTCTTTTCTAATAAAGTAACTATGGTCAGCATGCTCATTTCTTTCTTTCGCTCAGCTGTGAGGAATAATTCCCTGACATCTGCACGAATTCCCCAATTTCATGTGATCAGACTGAACTTACCAGGTCTCCATCAGCAGTCTCAGGGAAATAGCTCCATCTTCTGGGAGGCAGCCCTTCCGTGGCCAGGGAGGGAGCGGTTCCAGCGGCTCGTCCTGTCCCTTCTCAGGCGTTTATCAGCGGTGTTATCAGTGCAGGACCGCTGGCTCAGGGATCAGTCTCTCTGGGCTGGTTCGCAGTGCCAGAGCTGTTGAAGCAAAGCAGAGGAGCTGAGTAAACAGAGCCTTAGCAGCCAATCCACAGCAATTAAAGCATCCCACAAAAGCAGCGGGCACAGCAGAGACATCCCCGAGTATCCCAAATCCACAATGACATTGGTGTAAAACACAAACTTCCTTAGGATGATCCCTGCCACGAACAAGTTCCATAGTTCCCAACACAGAAATCAGTGATACCGTATACAAAATATTTACCAAGATTAGCACAGCAAATGCCTGACAGGAATCTTCTCCTGCAGGCAAAGATTGGATGTTAGCTACCTGTTCCACAAAATGGGAAAAAGCGGCCTCAGGATTGGGATACTGCAATCAACAGCAGTTTGGGATAGAGGCTTTGCATTTCTTTCCTACCCAAAAGCCTCCACGTGGTGAATTCTCCCGTCCCCATTAATCACAAGTACTGTGTTCCACAAAGGCTGGGAATGAGTTCTCTGAGAGAGGCTAAGGGAGCTCGTTAGGCAGGAATCAGTGACTTAAAATTGTGCTGTTTCATCAGCTGCGATTCTGCTTCAAGCATGTAAAGTCTGACTGGAGTCAAATAACCAAATATCTGCATCACCTTCCTGGGAACATTAATACAAAATTGTTGAGAACTTTCTTTTAATTATATACAAAGTCATTATTTTAGTCTTAGACTTTCAGTCACTTTTACGTAGCTTTTGACAGCACTGGCAAAACCCTCTTCATCTTTAGGTTCCTCTCTACTTTGCTCATTAACTACAGAGAGAAGAGCTTAAATTACCTCCAAGGGTAACTGATCTTATTAAATGTCTCCACCTTTTTTTTTCTCCCCAGAAAATAATGAGCCTGAAACTAGTACAATGAAAGTGCCCTGGTTGATCCCAGGGGGCTGTACATGGTGTTCCTGGAGTGACCTGGGGGGAAGGGGACTCTTATCAAGCAACAAATCAACACAAATAATCATTCTTAGAAGGTGTTCAGGACAAAAACCTGTCTGCACCACCACCCTGTAACACGTAGAGGTGAGAGTTCTCTAAGGACATCAGTAAAAGCACATTCACCCCTCCTTCTGGGTTCTTTGGTTTGTTGGGTTTTTCTGGTTTGGTTGGTTGATTTTTCTGGTTTGTTTATTTGATTGGGTATTTTGGGGGAGGGGGGGGCGGGGATATGTTCTGCAGGTTTTTTTCGTGTTGATTTTTTCATAATACTGACCTAAAGCCTTGGTGTGTAGTTTCAGTTTAAGTACATTGAAAATACATTGGTTATGCATTTAGGACATTGATTGATTGGTGAAAAAGAAATCACCCCACATTTCTTTTACAGCAAAGAACCCATCTGAAGATGTCCCCTTGTTTCTCTGACTGCGGAATGTCTGTGAGCAGAACAGAATGGCACCAGATTGGTTTAATCACAGGTGATATCTCATAATTTTTCTTTTTCTAGGTGAATTGAATGAATTGTGTTGCTCTCCTGAATCACATAGAATATTTTCTCTCAGTTGGGCCCAGAAGACAAATACTGAGCCCCTCCCTCAAAGCAAGAGGACAAGAGAGCAGCTTCACTCCACAAAGGAATTTCCAGTCTCCATAAAATGCTTTCACCCACACTTTTGTTCCTCCCCTTGTCTGCCCCTCCAGCACATAGACAGAGTCAGTGTCAGAGGTTTATTTCAGATGTTTTCTCTCCCTTAACTCCTTCTTGAAACTTCACCCTCGACTTTTGCTGAATTTAGTACAGCGCATCTAAAACTTTTCCAGCAGCTCTCACACCTGCAGATTTCAGAAGGATTCTGCCTTTCTCCGAGAGCTCTGCAATTCCTCTTCTGCCGCAGCAAGCCCCCTGTCCAGGAAGTCTAACACAGCCTCTTTCACTGAATCACAAAGTGTTTGCCCAAGGAGCTCCCTGCAGCCCCGCCTGAGGCACTGCCTCCCTGTTGTTCCTGCAGGAAACACGGAGCCGCATCCACAAGGAGCTGCCCGGCGCTTCCACAGCTGTGCTGCACCCAGCGTCCTCCCTGGCCACCACCCTCCCCTGCCATTTGGTACCAACCCAGGTGCTGTGGCACACAGAAGCCCTGGGCTTCTCTAAACTCTCTCCCAAAGTCAGGGAGAGGTCGGAACCGCCATCCAAAAATAACTTTGTACCGAGGTTTAATCAATGAACTGCAAGAGATTTGCTGATCCAGACTGTAAAATACAATTTTAGCTCCTGGTCCGTGGTGCAGTTTTCTGTAACGTGGATCAACAGGGAGACCCCCACTCCAGCTCCAACATAAGCTCCAAAAATAGCCAAGCCCACCAACAAGTATTTTATTAGTGCTCCATAGCAACACCGAAGTGGTTTTGCTGTTCCTACAAGTCACACAGTTGCGTGAGGAGGCATCAGTTTGCTTTCTCCATTTGTCATCCATGAGGGCAAAGAAGATAAGGGAGCCAAAAGAAGAGAATCCCCATCACTACTGGAGCAGCTGCTTTACTGCCCCGAGGCTCTGCTGCAGCCTTTTCCGGTACCTTTTTATTACACAGCTTCTTGGACAAAGCACTCCTGGATGCTGCACTTAATTTAACAGCCTGTGTAATGCTTGGGATGGCGTGGATAAACAGTGAACAGAAATAGAGCTTTAAAATGCAGAATCGCCCTGTTCCTAGGGAGGGAAGGCAGAATTCTTTTCCTCTCTCCACGGCAAAGACTTGAACCAGCTTCCTGTCCCTCCTGGTTCATGGGAATTGTCCTTGCCCAGGGGTGCCCTGGTCAGGGACAGCGTCACCTCCAGCCATCACACACCCTCAGTCACACTTACCACAAGGTGTGCCAGGCCTGACTGCAAGTTCTCTGTTTTCCTGGGATGTCCCAAGGGGAATTTCTACCTGCCTGTCCTGGTTTGACAGGAAGGGAGTTTTTTAAGGAAGGTATAGTCAAACCAATCATGGGTCAGAAGTGAATATTGACATCTGGTATGACATATGAAGAGATTTATCACCTCTGAGAACATAGGGAGATAAAGGGGAGAATCCCAGAGGAACTTCCTCTTGTGTTCCAGCTGTTAAAGGGAGCAGATCTCCTCCCCTGCCCAGCCTGGGCCTGGGCAGCCATGCAGCCTGAAGCCATGGGGCCTGAGCAGAGAGGTAGGCCAGAGCCCAGAGAGAGAGAGAGAGGTGGAAGGGAATGGACTGAGCCAGCTTCTGCAGGATGGAAGGGTGGA
>WEIT01004314.1:0-33530 GCA_013389985.1 Dryoscopus gambensis | reverse complement strand
TCTTCAGAGCAGAAGAAACCCTCGGCCCCAGGGGTTATAAAATGGGGGGGGGACGGTTGTCCCAAAAAATGGAGCCTGTGGTACTTGCCAAAGCATCGTTGAATCCTGAGGGCAGTTTTGGTCCATGGATGGTGGTGAGAGCACCAGACATGGAAGGACACTATGGTTTACAAGAGAGACTCCTCTCTTCTGTGATGGACTGAGAATTGATTATTTGAGCATTGTTAACTGATCAGGAAATCCAAGGTTTTGTCTAATTGTATGAAGGGTGGAAGTTGGGAGGAGGAGGAATGTTTTGGAGAGTTTTCATTCTGTTCCCTGTGTGTTTCTTTCCTTTAATGTAGATTATTAAAGTTTTTTTTTCTCCTATTCCTAAGTCTGAGCCTGCTCTGCTCTGTTCCCGATCACATCTCACAACCATTATTAGAAAAAAATATATTTTCATGGGGCACTGGCATTGTGTCCAGTGTCTAACCATGACACTGCCCTCGGCCTGCTGGAGAAAGAATTGCTCAGGGGCCTCTCAGCAAGCTTTGATCTCTGTGTTCTAGGCGGTGTAAATGACTTGAGCACACCAAAGCTCTCAGCAGCCACGGAATTGATGCCACCAGGGAGGAAGTGCCCGCACGCTCAGTACCAACACGTCAGGAGGAAATATTTGAAGAAAGCTGAGCCAATGCCCTGCTGAGGAGATCCATACATGCATTCCTTTCCCCTCAGCTCCTGCATCTCCTGTACTCAGCAGAAGTTAAAGTCAGGTGATCAATTAGAAAAAATAAAAATTCTATAATTGCAAGTGCTGCGAGGCCTCAGCATCTAACTGTAAAATAAAAATTAATGTTAAACCAAGAAAGGCAGCCCAGTGTTGTTTCAGTCGTGTCAGACCCACCGAGTGCCAGGGCTTTGCCATGGGAAGCACAAGGTGTCCTGGAATACTCAGCACAAACACCCCATCGACACAAACAGGCAGCACCCCGCTGGCTCTGAGGCGTAGCTGACATATGGTAGATTTTGCATTATCTGCGAGTCATTTTACTGCCTGGTTTTGCCTAGCTGTTCTTTTTTTTCCAGCAGAACTTCAGAAGAGTGATAATTAATTTTGAAATAACCATGGACTTCTTTTCAACTTTTCCAGACTAACACTGAAGTTCATCCACTGAAGTCAACTGTAATTAGGCACATTTTACCACCTCACTTTCCCAAACTCTAAAAAGGGTTTTCCTCAGAGGATGAAAAATTTAATCAACTGAAAGGTCCCATGTAGGTTATACTTCCTTTTATTCTCCTCTCAGGAAGATTTGCCTGATCCAAACCTGAAGTGCAAAGAACGCAAGGATTTGGAACAGAAGCCTGAAAGGCCCAGCAGGAAATCTCAGAATACCCACAGCTGTACATGTTCCAGACCATGACTGTTTTACTGACACCCTTACATCAGCACCCAGGGCAGAGTGGGGATGACAGGAACTTCCTTTTCCCCTTCTCCTCTAACCCATCTCCCATCCAAACAGATGAGTACAGAATGAGGGCTTTAAACTTCAAAATACAGGATCTTTGTTGTCAGACACAGAATAACCACTCAAAAATGAGAAGCTATCACTTGAGTTTATCACAAAGCTATTTATAATCATTTGAGGTTATTCGCAGGTTGACATGGCTGACTCCTGTATGCAGCCTCCTTCCACTCTCATTAAAATCATCTCACTTTGACAGAATTTCAACCAACTGTGCCCCAAACAATTTATGCTTTTCCACAGCAATTTTTAAATGCTGAAACACCTGGAGATAACGAGAGAAACTTTTAGCTGTCTATCAGGAGAGCTCTTCTAGAGATGGAATAGCAGAGTCTTCCTTGCTATTCCTTTGAGATAAACTACTGACTAAGATTTGCAACAAGAATACAAAGTGCAGGGCATTAGAAAGAGGCAGAGCAAAGCGTTCACAGCGAGTGACTGCTTTGGGGTTATTGAGGCTTCAGGAAGTTTAAATACCCACTGATTTTTGCAGCTAAAAAAGTAGCTGTTGTGTTTCTGGGCAAAATGCTCTCTGGCTCTAAGTGAGGCAGTGGAGGAAAAAATTAATCATGCACAGTTGAATAAATTTCTTTAAAGGACAGGGATGGCCACGGTCCGACCCTCACGCAGCCCAGCTCTGGCTCCTTTGTGCTCCTCTAATGGAATGAGGAGCAGAAATGCTGGTGGCTCCTGAGGGCAGTGGGGAGATAAAAATCATTCCCTGCCTCAAAGCAGCTCCCAGGAGAACTTACCTGGCACAGATCCCCTTGTTATCCTCGGCACTTTCTCTCCTGCCTTTCCATTTTTGAATCTACAAAATGTTTCAGTGAAGCCTGGGGGGAGTTTGCTGCTGAGCTCCAGGTGTTTGTTTGCAAATATGTTTAGGGCACTTCCCATTCAGTGTTGCTGGAGAATGACCAATAATAGATACAAAACCCTTCCCAAATAAAATGCAGTGCCAAAGGACCTGAGATCACTGGCACCACAATAATGATTGCAAAAGGGAAGGAAAAAGGGAAGAACACTGCAGTGTGGTCACATCCCTTGCACATTCCCACCTGCTTGCTAAACCAAGCTGAAGAGAAGCAGGTCTGCTTTACAGTAAGACACTCTCAATAAGGCAGTTTCAAAGAGGGGTTGTTCCACTGCCACTTTGATTACGTGAGAGGTAAATAGCCTGTAAAAGGCATTTTCTCTGCCTCCATTCTGGCTGTATGTACACAAACCTCAGTGGCACGGTTAGAGCATTCCGGAAGGGACATCGCTGCCATCCTATTTAACAGGAGATAAGAGAACAGACTTAAAAGACTTAAAGTTAACACAATTTGAGGGCCACTCACCTCCCTCTGTAACCTTTATCTGTACATACATTTCTCTATGGAAGTACAAATAAAAATCTGTGTCAAACAGCTCAGTGTCAAAAGACCAATGAGTCATGTACTATAAACTATAGAGACTCCCGGGAGCTTTGTGGAACTGGAGCAGCAGCAGCAGCATGCAAACAATAAAGCAGAAAAAATACCCAGAATGTGCTTTTCCTGCTCAACCAGTTGATTTTGATTATTAAATGGCCACAGCGCAGCTCTCCCCTCCTTTTTGTGCTCCCTTCTCATGGGCGTCCTGACACTGAAGTCAGGCTGCAAGGCCTTGTGTTTTGAGACTGCTTGATTACCAAAAGTTTTAACAGCTATAAGAACCACACACTGCAAGAAAGCAGAGAAATAAATGAATGCGGATCACAGTGGAAACAGCCAGTTAAGATCTATTTCTACTTCTCAAAAGCAATTTCTTTTTTACTTTAAAAAAAAAGGAAAGAAAAGCGCATATTTCATTGTGTTAGATTTCCACACCCCCCAGTTTGTTACGTACCAAAGTGCTGGGTCAGTTCCTTGTTACAAACACATCTTAACCGGAGCAGCATCGGGATTTTTGTTTACTGACAAAAATTATTGTACTATGTGATCAATAATACAGACCCTGTGGGTGCAAATCCAGAAATTCAGCAACAACTGCCTGGCTGGATTTGAAGGAAAAAGGAATGTGTCACATGTACTTTTAATAACTAGCATATTCTCACCCATAAAATAATGCTCCCTAATGCCATGATTTAGGTTAACTCTTATGAAATAGGAAGAAAAAAGCTGTTCAGTGTTCTCACATTGCTGACCTAAAAACCATGATGTGCCAAGCATGAGCTCCGTGATAACACACCAGGAATGCAGGTGACTTATCCAAAATTCAAAGTCAAATGCTAATTTGTCTCTTAGTAAATCATGATTATATATTATTAAGTCAATTTGCAAACCAAGCTTAAAAGATGCCTAATTAACAAGAAGTCTGGTCCCCGTTGGTGGGGAAGAAGGTATTTTTAGCTCTCCTGTGTATCACCTACACCACATCAGACATGCACTCCTAAACATCACCTCTGCAGTTATCCTGCACCTCCTGCGCTCCCCGAACTGGGAGCTTGGCTCCCATCCTGTCCCAGCGGCACTAAACACACACAACTCCTCTATGATAACCACAGACCCCATATCTCTGTTTGGGGGCCCACATCTAACACCTTTTTAGCTTTCCCTTTTTAGGAACAGCTGCTTTGGGTCTCCTGTGATGATCGTCCCAATGGCAAGTCCATTCACTGATGAAGCAACATCAGCAGTCGGCTGATCCCACACCCTCCTCCCCCAAAATACCCCACCCCTTTATCGGCAGGGCCTGTGTTTGGAAAAGAGAGGACCCTTAAAAATGAGATGTAGCAGTTCTTGCTCTGCAAACTCTCAGGGTAAATCCAGATTAATTTAATTGACTCCACTTGCAAAACGTTACAGACACATGCAAAAAGCCTGAGGATGGATGGGACAGGAATATGCTGCAACGCTGCATGGAAAAAAAGTAATCCAGCAATATGAGTGGTTTTGTGTGATTTTTTAAAACCCAGATATGGAGAAGTACTTCAAAGAATGAACTCTATAAAAGCTTCAAGTATGTGATTATGCCTCATGAAAACCAGTGCAACTAAGGATATACCTTATGAGAGGTGTGCTTTAAAGCACAGGAGTAAAGTTTTTTTCCTAGAATTGGCTTTAATTCCTCTCCCTTTTTTTCCCTATTACAATTTTCCAGCTGTTGTTATTTATCCCCTCCCTTCCAGGGCTTGCCTTACACATTCTCAGGAGCACTTCCTTATACCAGCACACAGAACATTTGTTTTTTCAGAAGTTTTTATGTCTGAAAAGTTTTTGACCGTGAGGAAAGCCAGAAATACCCTGAAACCTCCCACAGATGCTCCCCAGAGTGACTTTTTAATCCCGTCCTTGCACACCAGTGCCTGCCAAATACACGTGGGCTGGGGGGCTCAGCCAGTCTCACAGGAGGGTGCGAAGAGCTGAAGATGAGGGAGAAGAAAGCTTTGAATATTGTGTGACTGCAAGGACCACAGCACTGCACTTGCCAAGGCCAGGCTGAACTTGCCACAAGCGTATCTCTTGGTCTGCAAAGGCTTTTGAAAACGGGAATGATTTGTTATTTACACAAGTCCATTGATTTATCCCTCAGTCATAGATGTATCCTTTGCTTTTTTTACTGGGTATTTTAACTCCCCCCTAGACACACAGGTTTGATTTTAACAACAGCTTTTTGTCATCTCAGCGCAGTTATGCAACCTCCTCTCGGTGCAAGCACAGTTCCATGTGCGATTTTCCTCCAGTTCTGTAGAGCCTTGGAAGTAAAGTTTGTGACTAAACATTAAAAGCACAGTTCCCAAGGCTAATGTTTGCCCTCTTTACAAATTAAACATTACAGCCACTCTCCTTTTTCATTCCTGTGAGGTCCATTAACGAAAACAGACCTAAAAGCAGCAAGCTTCCCCATCTTCCACCTTCTTTGGGATCAACAAGAGGTGAGAACACAGGGAAAGCGCATTTATCAAATTTAAAAATATATATACTTGCCAGGAAGTTTTCCCTGCTACTGCTGTTTTAAAAGTCCACAAGATAAAATACCTCCAAGAATCAAAATAATGAATTCTTCCCATCTGAATCCAGTAAATTGTCACAGATCCAAGGGGTCAGGTCAAAACAGCCCAGCTGAGCTATTGAGCAAGACACCAAACCACTGGGCCATGTGGGACTGAAGAAGACAACGAGCACTTTCTCCTGCCATCTAGAAACCCAATGGCCCTCCTGGCTCCCATCCAGACCTCTCAGAAAGGGCAGCTCCATGCTGGAGGATGCTGCAGGCATGGTGGGAGGATCATGTCAGCGCAGTTCTAACTTGCTGGCTGCTTGAAAAAGTGACTTTGCACCCTCTAGACCGTTTTCCTGTCTCTCAAAATGAATATACCAGGAGTATCAACAGAACTAGTCCAGATTATTCCCTGCAGCCACCTTTCCGGAGCCGCTGGTGCTGCTGAGGCTCTGCTGGCTCCTGTGGCCATGGGCTGGCACAGATCAGAGCCACCCTCGCGTCTGGGAAAGTGTCACGACTGTTACTATTTCAGAGACTGGACTGTGGTTTATGCTACACGAGTCCCACACTTCACCTGCTCGTTACTCGCTCCCCTGACACACCCACATGGTTTTCACGTTCTTCAGTTTATTCCTTGCCATCTGCTAGTCAGATGCTCCAACTGAATCAAATTTTACTGTTGCAGTTCTCTTTGAAATGTGCTCCTTTGCCCTTCTGTAGCTCCTCTCATCAGCTTTAGAGCATTTACTCTGCATGCAAACACCCAGCCTGTAATTCAGAGTGTTTGCTCTGATTTAAGCAAATGCCACAGCCAAGTCAAGAGCATCTTTGAGGAACAGGGGAAGCCCAGGCAGTGCTCACACAGGCCATCGATCAAGTGTCAGACTCACAGACTTCCAAGCGGCTGATAAACAACTGGCATTTCCCCTCACTTGTTACTGAGCAGAGAAACACTCCTGTGTGCCAACCTTTCTCCTTCAGATTTACTTCTGCAGTGCCAGGATAAACGCGGTTTCCCTCTGGGAGAGAATTCTCAGCTGTTGCAGGGTCAGGGTTGTCACTGCAGCACTCAGAACCCTGGCACGTGCATTCAGCCGTGTTGGACACATCCCTTGCTGTGGGTGCTACCCGGGTTCCTTTGAGTTTTGTTTTGCTCTGGTAAATCACATTTTCACCCCAATGACATCCCAAAGAGCAGAACTGGCTCTCGCCTACAAGGACAATCTCTGAAATATTCTGTGGTTCATTTTCCAGGTGCAAAGCAGCACGTTTTGGGGCTGACTGCAAATAAGCAACATGACATTGTTCTCTCAGAGCCCAAGTCCTGCTTGCACGTATCCCGCTAACACCTTTGAGCCACAAGGAGGTTCCTGAATCTGACCACTGCAGAGAAAGGTTTGATTGGTAGAGCAACCCTTGAAAACCATCCACTGAGGATCTTAACACTCAGCATTTCTGAAAGGGGCCCATTCATGCTGCACTTCAGATGCGTGAACTGAAAGCAACCAAAACATCAGCAACTGTCACAACTCCTCTGCCAAATCCAGAGGTTTCTCATGCAATCAATTTTCATGTACTCATTCCCGTGCCATTGGCAAAGTGAACCTCCAGCCCTTCCAGGAATATTTACATTTCGCACCTTTGCTCGTTACGTTCACTTCAGGTGATTCAAGCAGCACTTTGCAAAATCCCAGTTTATTCCATCATCTAAACCCACTCTGCAAAAAAAGGAGGGCCACAAAGTCCCCATCGAGGCTTTGCCTGAATGACAGGAGCTCCCAGTGTTCACCTTTCAAACCCACCCGTGAGCTGCTGGCTCAGCACGGGCAGGACAGAGCGCAGCCCCAGCTCCAGCCCTGGAGAGCTTTGGGCATAAAACGGGAAACCAAACTAAACCAAGGCTGTCAGCCCCACTGGAAGCAAGCCCACAAATGTTTCTGAAGCAAGAACATCTTGCTGTTTCCTGAAGAGCCCTTGATGTATTTTCCCCAAAAGCCTCTTTTATCACCAGTTGCTGCTTCATTTCCTGCTTGCTGTCCTGAACAGCCTTTTATTACTGTAATTCAATAGTAAGAGACTAAAACCAAGCAGGTAAATCAAAGGCTTATGACATTCATTATAGTGATCTTTCCCTCATACCCTCACGTATAATAAAAACCTTTGCAAAGTCTGAAAAAAAAAATCCACTCCGCAGTTGTTTAATTTCCCTTTTTTTAATACTTGTGATATGTCTCAGAAAAAAACCCCTCTTTTAAATACCAAAGTATCCTCAGGGTTTCAGGCAAATGGCTGGCTTATGGGGAACTTGGATTTTGGGCTTCAGATCAGCCTGCTGGATGCAGGCAGGAATGGCAGAATGGTGCCAGAGACAGAGCAGGATGCCAGACTTGGATGAACTGGATACAGCAGCTTAGAGATGCAGCCTGTACCATTTTCAGCTGCTTTTTTGATCAAAGAGTTCTTGCAGCACAGCTTTTAATCCCATCAAATCTACATAAAGGTGAGAGCTGGTACCTCGGAAAGCAGCTTGTTACATGCTGGCACCCAGTCTGGCCTTTGGTATTTTTGAGAGACAGGAGACTGTATATTAAAAAGATTTAAATTCCTGAAAAACGGATTGAAAGGAACACTGCTCACTGATAATTTTCAGGCTCTGAAAGCCTGGTATCAAGTCTGGTGTAGCACAGACTTCTTCCTATACTAAGTGACCCTTGCCAGGGCTGTAAATCTGCTGTTTTCCACAGATTAAGCAGTTCCTAGTGCACATGGCAAAAGCAGACAGGTCTTCAAAGCCAAACTAATTACAGCCAACCTCCTTTATGACATCCAGTTATTGTGACATCTCTATGTAATGTCACTGAGGTTAAACCCACTCACCTGAAATTTCCCACGTGTGTCTCTATTTTGACTGAAAACAGTTAAATTAAATTTGATATCTGGCAAATTAATTGTTAAAGAGCACTTGGAAACATGTTGCCTTTTCAATTTTAGTGCTATTAAAAAGCTCATTGCACCAGCAGCTTGTATGAGCCTTGCTAAGTGCACTTCATGAGGTAGAGATGAATTTATGTAATTGAGATTAAGCACCTTTGGACAGTTGGATTTGTTGCTATGAAAACCTGAATTCGACTCAACCAGTGCTTGTTAACTAATGTTAATAATATTAACAATATTAACTAATGTTCCTAATGTAAGGGCTGGAATGTGGGTGGCAATATCCACTCTTCTTGTAACTCCACAAATGAAGTTCCCACAAATGCGAAGTCAATGTCCATGAAATAACTGTGTGAATACAGAGCAAAAGAGGGGTTGCTTAGGAATGGAAATGTGGCTGAACCACAGGAATGAGAGGCACTGTTAAATGGGATTTCCAGATCTCTCTCCTGCAGTTGTCCAGCCTGGAACTTGGTCCTTCTGCAAGCGTACAAATAATTAATCATTCCTCCTGTGTGTTAATCTGACAGGTTAGAAGATGGTTATGGATTTCCTGAGCCATGGAGCTGATCCTTTGTAGACTGGGATTGTGAAAGGCTTTGGGAATGCACAACCACAACCGCTTTTACTTTTATTTTATATTCAGATTATCATTATTTTATTAAGATGAATCAACCTTCTCATTTACAAACTGCTGGCCTGTGAGCAGAAATTCACAGCACCACTCATTGGTTTGCATGGGCAAAGGTGGATCTCAAGAGGAAAAGGCCATGAGAAATTGTGAGAGGTGTCTGGAAGAGCAAGGACGCCTCATACGGAATTTTGGTCTGTCAGCAAGGCAGCTCTGGGTGACAGGTACCAGCAGCGCTGCTCAAACATTTAATTAGTGGCTGCAATGCAGCCAATTACTCACTGTTAATTTAAAGGCTGTCTGACTCCGGTATTAACTCGATGGCCTTGACTGATTTCCAGGAGTATTTGCTGGATACGTGTGCAACGTGAAAACGATCCAGAGCAAACCCAACCTCCTGTCTCCAGGAGGGCCCAGGGGTGCCTCTGAGCATCCCCCCCGGTTTGTATCCAGTTCAGTGCCAAAAGGGACTCTTTGGGAATTTCAGGCTGTGCTGACTCGTGCAGTTCCATGTTTGGGCAGAAGGAAGAGAAAATGGACTGGAGGTTTAACAAGAATTTCAGGTGGAGTTCAGTCAATTTATTTAATCTTACATTACTCAAACGCAAAGATCCATAAAATTCACTCCTAAAACTTAATCTAATATTTGCACTGCTGCATGGGGAGTAATTACCAGAACACATTTATTTGAAGTTAATTGGTCATCTAGACCATACCCTGCTGCATGTTAATTACCCTCCCTATCTTGAATATGGTAAAAAAATAAATAATTAGAAAGGATTTGTTTCTTCATGTTAATGCCACGCATCCTGCTCTGCCAGGGAACAGGCAGTCATTACAAAATATCAAGGGTGCCATTTATGTGCTTGAGCATGATGCAGGTGGGATGCACAACAAATTTGCTGCATTAATGAAGCTGAATGAGGCTTTAAGTCTTGATGTTGGCACAAAGCTATTAATTTGTCATTACAGCAGAATGCTTTACAGAGACCCCTTGAAAACAGACTTGTCACGTGTCAGGAAACATCTCTGCCCATAAAAAAAAAAGAATCAAAAAAGTCTGGCTTTCAAAAATAACTACTTTCCAGTGCCAGTTGAGGATCTGGCTCCTATTTTTGGTGGTTGTTGTTTAAGACTTAACAAATACTCAAGGATGCAAAGGGGCCTTTTCCATCCAGAGAAAGAGGACTTCTCACCCAGGACGTCCCCTTGCATTTAGCACACTCCATGTTCATTGAGAACCTGCTCCAAAACCATCCAAAATTAATAACCACTTATGGCAGATCCTAAATTAGACTGGGCTCTGTGATCCAAACATGTTATTTGTAACCAGCTCAGTAATAACTCCTCACAGTGCCAGCATCCATGAGGACCTTCCTTCTTGAAGGGAATTTTTAAATGCTTACATTTTTCAACAAGTTTGTTTGTCTTTTCTCCCCATACAAAATAAAGTTACTGACCTTTAATATGAGTAGATGAAGTTTTCAAAGAGAAAGGCTTTGCCATTTTGTTGTTGTTTTTTCTCCCCCTACCCTGCACAACAGAAACATTTTCCCCTTGCCTTTTTTTCAGTCTCTTTTCCCTTTAAATGGAGCCACCCTTTCCATTTAAAAGAACCTATATTTTGTGTGGCAGAAAATTTCACAAAAACCCCATACTGGAGACACAGTCTCAGCTCCTCAGAACAGCCTCCACAAGTCAAAAGTTATGTCTATTTATACCAATGCAGAACCCAGGAGAAAATTTTACTTTCTCCTCTGTTATTAAATCAGATAATCCAGAAGGACTTTGCTCAAGACTTTTGCACTCCATTGGCTGCATAGCACATCTGGAAATTAAACTGGAAGTTATCTCCTGCAACATCTGAGCTCTGCAGAAGTCAAGACAGGAGGATAAGGTCTGCTGTTATTTTAGCTAAAGCTGATTTACAGATAAATCAGAACCTCAGCTGTGGGGTAACGTGCCAAATGCAAAGTTCAGCTCCTCCTATGAAATTCACCCACTTTGCTTGGCTGAAATCTTTCTTGCAATGTTAATTTTATTTGGCCAACATGCAGGAAGAATCAAAGTCGCAGCAAACATATAATAATCTACATATTGCTTAAGTAGCTGCAAATAGCAGAAATTTCTTCTGTTCATAACTTTCCTCACTCCCAAATCTTTCCGACAAGAAATCAAGTTTGGAGATTATTTGCTGTGGCAACTTGCAGTTTTCCCAATATATTTTGAAGTAAAAGTCTCTGATGTCTTCTCAGCAGCACCTGAGAGCTTGGGGATTTTGCTCTGGGGGCCTTGTCTGAGTTGCAATAGGAGCTATGGAGTTTTGGGTTTCAATCTGCAGGCTCTTTTTTTTGGGATAAATTCTGCCTCAGAGGGGATTCCATGAGGAGCTCAGGTAAAGCTGGTAGATAAGGAACAAAAATAAAGCCAAAACATGAAAGGCCTCCAAGCCTGTGAGACTGATCTCAAAGTATTACTGGATTAAATGTAGTTACAAAATTCAGGGTTACCACGAAGATTTTAAAATGAAGTTATCATTCCTAAATCAATTTTGAAAAGGCAGCTTTTTTAATGGTTATGGTTAATGTAGTCCAGGAACTTGCAGGTTTTGCCCCTGTTCTGCTCCTCTCTTCCACTTCAGAGTAGAAAATAAGCATAAAATAATCACAGAAAAGTGTTTTCAAAATAAAACATTAACATCTACTCTCAGATTTATCTGCTTCATCTATTTTGTTGCCCTGAATTAATGTAATAGTGCTGTTTTCTGAGCAGCTCTCAACATGCTTTTATTACCAGTATTTGCGAGCTGCTGATTTCCTTCATGCAAACCCAAGTTTATGAATGATGAGGGAAAGCAGAACAGGGGAAAACTCCGCAGTACGAAATGCAAACCCAGGCTCAGGAAGTAGCAAAGTTTTCTGATGTAAATGTGTGGAATAGAAAACTCACTGAACAACCACCAAGGTGATCTCAGGCTGACTGTAAGTTGCCTTGCAGTGACAAAAAGGAAGAACTAAATCTATGAGAATTATTTTGAGCTTTCAAGCTGCTGTATAAAGGCCTAATGACCTCATTTGAAATGCTGAGCAAAGGCTACCAGAGCTGTAAAGAAGTGAGCAAGTAAAACAGGTCTGAAAATAACTACCAGGGTAATTGGGGAACAGAAGGAAACTGGGAACTGAGAGACTTTGGCCTGATTAGCCAAAGTAAAAACGAATGGAATCGCCACTCCTCGTGTGACTGAGGTACGGCCCAGGGAGGGAGAACAGCTCCGGAAGCTGAAGTGGGAGAGCTACAGAACCTCCCAGGAGTGAGTGCTCCTCACCACCACTGCAGCAATCAGAGGGTGGAACAGCCTCCTGAGGGGGCTGGATAGGCAGAAAGAAGGGAAAATAAAAGATAAAAACGAGGAAAAAACCCAACCCACCAAACACCATCTCCTCCCATTAACTGCTTCTAAAATTGGGATGCTGATGGCAGCAGCAGGAAACGGAATGTGCTCATCCAAGTCCCTCAAGCTCGGATCAGCAAGTGCAGATTGCCAACAGCTCCCAGGAAGCACAACCAAAACACCAGTCCAGGGCAGAGCATCAGACACTTGGCTCCACACTGTCACAATGCCTTCAATGTCATTAATCAGGGGCTGGCACTTTTCATTTTTCCTCATGACTGGGTCTATATTTGCAGAACATTTAAATCTCTCCAGTTTCAATATTTCAGGATGGCAGAGGCTGAGCTTGCAGTAGGAAACAACTGCATGGTTGATTAGTGCTCTGATAAATGATCCCCAAGTCAGCATCCTCCTACTTGCCACACACAGCTCTCCCAAAAAACCTCTCTGCACATGGGCCATCATGGTTCCAATGGATTCCCTGAGAACAGGCTTTCCTGGCAGGGTGAATAGAAATGTAAGAGGCTGAGATCAATGAAATGAATTAATGGGGTTTGAATTGTCCAAAGGAGTAGATGGGCTTTTGAAGCAGTGGGTAATTTGGAAAGATGTGTCCACCTTAGTGGTTACTACCTTCAACATCCCCTTGCTGGCCTTCTAAAGGGTTTTGAGTGCTATTTCCCATAAAATACCATTCCCAGGTCACTTCAGGCACTGCCCTGCCAGGTCCAAGTGACTGATATCTGATTTGGCTGTTCTTTGCTTGAGCCTCAGGTGGAGCTCAGGGAATTAATGTGCATCTTTGGGCTTGCTTTCCAAAGGAGCAGAGTGGATTTTCCCCAGGAACAACCCTCCCTAATCAACTTTCCCCTGTTAGGGACAAGCTTGCAGGCACAGGACGATGCCCCGTTAGAGCAGCGCGCGCGGCTTTCGGGCACACAAGGCTTTCCTCTGGCTGAATGCAGCAGCAAACTTCAAGCAAAAGGCAGGTCAGACCCAGCTGCATCAGCTGATGACATCAACAGATTATACAACTGATGTTGGAAAAATAAGACAGCAGCCACTAACCCAGTCACAAATTTCTGCTGTAATTCCCTCTCTGCTCGAGGGCTGGCCATGAGCAGAGAGCACTTTTTCTTCCTTCTTTTCTGCCAAAAGATTCTCATCTCATGCCAGCTAATTGAAAGGATGGGACCCATTGGACCTATAATTGCCATTATTAATTACCATAATAATTACTAATAATTATCCTGACTCTAGCAACCACATTTCTCAGTCCTTTATAATGTAAATGCCTTACAATCCCACCAGATTATGGGAAAACCAACACAACTAGCAGTGCTGTGAATTACCTGGGAACAGCTTCTAAAGCAGCCTAAACCAGTCCTTGAGGGAGGCATCTAATTATTCATGACATTTATCAGGCCTTTGCAATGCTCTGCAGTCACTGCTCCCTCCCTGATGTTTTGGGTTCTGCCAATGACAACCCATTCCATACTTTTAACGTTAATCCATGGATCACACTCACCCCACTGGCTCCTGTCCAGCGGGAATCCCACTCCTTTGCACTGCTCAGCGCTTAGGGAGGTGCAGGACTCCCTGCTTGCTCCTAGTGGACATTTTAAAAATCTTTCTGCAATATGACACCGTGATTTACTCAGCAAGCAATAAATCAAGCTTCACTTCTTTCTAGTTATTTCAGAGCACGTGATCCAAGTGCCACACATTAAGACACAATGCAGGACACCTCTCTGAAGAATTTATTTCCCCCATTATCAAGCCAGTAAAGTAAGCAGAAAGAACAAAGTTTAAAAGCTCTTCAACCTGTTGTCAGACAAACCCCATTAATTTTTACTGTCCCATTACACAGAAGAACTGCAATTGGCAAGAGCCTCTTGTCATATTTTGGAAGAGCACACGGCTGGAAAGGAGCAGAGTCTGAGCTGGCTCCTGGGACCCAACCCTCACCCCACTGCGGAGGAGCCAAAGCAGCCACTGGGACTCTCCCTGGGGAATCCTTCCCTCAGCTCATGCCGAGTCCTGTATAACAAATGCACATCACAGCACTTATGCACAGAACTGAACTACAGAGGGATGCAAACAAGATGGGAATTGGGATGATCCGCCCTGGATCATCTAAGAAGTCTTTACAATATTTGATGTCTTTATGAAAAAAGTCACTGCAGCTATAAGATCCATTATTTACACTGAGACCCCTTAATGTGGCAGCTATTATTTTCTGCTCCTGTATCTATAATTACATGTTGCCTAGTTAATGCTCACTAAAATAAGAATTTCCTTCATAAATAGTCAACAATTTTGGCAACAAAACCAGAGGAATGAACCAGAGAATGGGATGAATGGGGGGACACCAGGCCAGCAATTCTGCTGTCAGCTCCCATTTCCCTTTGCCAACGTTTATCCACGTGAGAAGCCTTTACCTCAGCTCAAGGTTAGATTTATGTTGAAGAAAGCAAAAAAATGCAATAAGGAGAAAAAAAAATTAAAAATTTTTTAGAGATCTTTTTTGGAAATTTAGAGAAAATTACTTGAGGGCTGGTTTATGAGACATGTGCTGAGCACTTGAACACTGCTTCCTTCTCATGTTTTTGTCCATCTAATCCCCTCTATGATGTTCCTAACCAGAACTCAGAACTGCTTGGCTGAGCCAGCAAGCAAGGTTTGGCTGCAGGCCTTGCTTAGATTAGCTCAGACTCAAGAAGGGTGGAAATGATGAAGGTTAAGGAAAGGATTAAACACAGCTGCTTTAAAAAAAGAGCAAAATGGGAAGGAAGAGCTAATGATGCCACATGAGACAATAAAGCCTTCAGGAGAAGTTTCCCCTTTTCCCTACAAAGACAGTATCAGGTGCTGGATCCATTATGTCACCACCACCATTCTGCAGAGTTTGTCCCGTGCAGGGAGCCTGTGGGACGTGCCAAGAGTCTGCTCAGGGCTGGCATTAAACAGGGCTCAGGCTGCGCTGCTCAGGTGAGAGCTCTCCAAGGCAGGTCAGCCAGTGCCACGCTCCACCTCTGGCTGGGAGGGCTGAAGGATAGCTGAACATCTGCAGAGAAGTTTGTTTCCATGGATACTTCTGCCTCTCACACCTCTGTGAACCTGTGTTCCAGCTAAGGTACCTCTCGTGTTCGGCAGAGGCTGAACATTTTCATAAAAATAAATCAATAGCAGGAGATATTTGTAGAACTGTTTTGCAATGCTCAGTCCTGAGAAATGAAAGTTCAAAGCAGCTATGGCAACCACCCAAACTGTTTTATTTTGCAAAAAAATACAAATGAGGAAAAAATTGCTTGATGGAGCAAAGAGGAAAGATGGGGAAGGAGAAAGATGCTTTTAATTTGACTAAAATTTACCAGCTGGTTATAAGCATGGAATTTTAAAGCAAGGAATCTGGCAAGAGGATACCTGATCAATGTGCTAACATGCCGATAAACACCGGAAATTTTTAATCGAAAAGGAAACCAAGGGTATAGACTAAGTGGGAGGAACAGATACAGCAATGTTTGCTGCCACATTGACTGATACAATTTTATATCTTTAATAATGAACTGGAGAAAAACATCCAATTGGATATTGATGAAACAGAAGATGATCCCAAACTATAAAGCATGGAAAAAATTATCAGAAAGTAGATTATTTTTCTCAGAAAAAGACATGCATTAACTAGAGCCTAGACTATAGACAAAATTTAAGAGGAAAAAGTTGCTTGGCAGACCTTGCGCTAAAATACGGACCCAAAACAGAGGTAAATTGAGGTAGGTTATGTTTATACCTTACACAGATGCCAGAAAGGTTGTGAGGGGGGACCAGATGCTTCCATCCCACATGTTATTTTCTCTGAGCACTGCAGTTTTGATCACCTTTATGTATATTGGAGATTCCCAAGCGATTTCAATAACCAGATCTAAACTTTAAGGCAGTACTGATTATGAAGCTCAAGGGGTAAAGGAAACAAAGAATAGACATGTGGTCTACTTATAACAGACGCAAATGAAATGAAGGAAGGGGTGTTTTCTGTGGTCAAGAGGGGCACAGAACTTTCAGAAATGGCTGTTAGACAAAAGAAATAACTTTTACTGGCAGTAATTAGACAATGAAATAGCTGCATAGACATTTCAACAAAGGCGGCAGAAAAGCCAACCCTCAAGAAAAGATTCCTCCATGAAGGAGGTGACTGTTCCTAGTCTTCTGTTCAAGGGACTTTTCAAGCCTCATATCAACCATTCAGAATTTTAATTTTACTGTCCGTCTAGATCAAAGATGCTATTTGAGATTTTTTGTTTCTTTTTATTCTCATGTAATTGACCTTTCGAACATCAAACCTGCCAGAATCAGCTACAAGAGAAATCAGCTCTTCAGCCTCTGCAAAGAAAAGCATAAACCATCTACAAGTAATTTCAGCCTGCCACTGAAGCTATCCAAAAGGCATCCCAGCTCATTTGGTTTTATAAAAGAGAAACAATCACCTTTCTTTGTTCAAAAGCATCAGATAATCTCTCAAAATATGGAATACATAAGACTGAGTGATTCTTGCTAGGTGGTAAAATAGAAGATGTTAACTGCAGCAAGACCATCAAATGCTCATCCTAGTGGCAGGGTGCTCCCTAACATGAGGCTTCAACACCTGAAAATGCACACAGGACATGGCTCTGTGTCAGATCCGAGGTTCAAAGCTAAATGGTTCCTCTCTCTGAAAGCCAAGAAGAGGAAATTTGCAATTTTACCTTATAAATTGTAATTCAAAGGGCAATTTTCATGATGGCCATGACTCAAAAGAAGCCAAGGTTTTTTTCTTCTTTTAAATAATGCATAAAAGTAAGTAACAAACCCCAGGAAATCTGCTTTGGGCACGGATCAAATCCAGACCATCCATGCTGACAGAGGAAGTTTGGAGCATTTGAAAACAGGAAAGTTTAATGGAAACCGTTTTGTGACTTTAACTGTTGCTACAAGGCACTCATTAAAATGCTACAGTACATTAAAATACATTAGCCTTAAGTTATTGCTGTATTAAAATACCCCTAAGGTGTAAAAATACAAGTATCAAAACATTTAAAAATCACTGCCTGCTGCTCTACCTGGTCACTGCCAGCCACACAGGTTTGGTTCATATCTATGTCATTTTAACCCCATACATTTTGGGAGGGGTTTCCATCTTAATTGCTTGAAATTAATTTCTATTGCTATATTACGTTGCGCTTCTCGTTGCCATTTCTGAGAGAAGGAAGCACACCATTTCTGTGCTTTTCCAGGGAATTTAGTCAGAGGAAACACATCAGCTGGGAGCACAGTGAAGAAAATTGCCAGCGAGATGATGGATATCTACTGACAAGTTAGAAAGCAGATGGCTTTTGTTTCTATTCCAACCTAAGAGCAGAGAAAACTCCAATTAAAATATCCTAAACTGCTAAGGTTATTCTCAATAACTGTGATCTCCATTTGGAAGATTAGCCTAAAAAAACCCCAGGCTCTTTTTAGAACTGTGTTCTTCTGCTAATCAGACAACTCAACAAGACGACAGCAACCTAAAATGTAGCCAGCAAGAATAAAAGGACACAGACTACACCAGCCTGAGCTGTGCTGAGACTTTGCTGCAGTTTTACAGTCACAGCACCCATATGAATAAAGTACCAAAAGTTTCTCCAGCAGTCCCCAGAACATAAAGGTCCTAGTGCCAATTTGAAAATAAAAATACTGTAGTATTTTAATTGAAAGGAATAAAAAGTATATGCTAGCCACTCTCCAATTTTTTTTTTCCAACAACAATCTGTCGAGGAATCCTTAACCAAGAGATGACCTCTTACATGCCATCTCTAACTAGGAACACTATGGCCTCAAACCTTTTCTTAACAATTTCTTTCTTTGTAGAAGGATCTGAAGTTTTCAAGTAAGATAAGTTTAAAGGGCTTTGAACAACAAACGACCACAGGCCATGAAAAATAGGGGGGAAAATTACCAACGTGCCTATTTTGTATATAAAGGTCAGTGCTCCTGATATTCACAGACTGAAAGACACTGTTTTACCCAAACAAATCCAGAAATTAATGGGGATTTCAAGGGAAAGGAATGTATCTGCTCTGTGCAGTTAGACTAGCAGGGCCTTTACTACTCACTTTACTTATTCCATCTTTCTTTCAGCAACTACTGAATTTGTGTACACTGGGCCGTGAAGAGCTCTGGAAGATGTACATGCCTCAGATATGGAAGGAATGTGGTGGTGTTGCCCACAAAGCCACAGCAATCAGCTGCAGAGCAATCTCAGACCAAGATTGCTACTTTTGGATCCTCAAAGACAAATTTAAAAAGAGCAAAAACGGCAGAGAGCTCATTCCTGATGCCATACAAGCTCCCTCTCTCACAACACACAGCTCCTGGCAGCCACGATTTGGATTCCAGTTTGGGACACCCCCATATTTTGGTGTTTCCCTTTCTGCATCTGTGTTTCCATCCCAGTGTCTGTGCTATGGGAGCTCTGTACTGTTCAAACAGAGACAAAAAGTGGGGAAGAAAAATTAGTCTGGCAAGTTTTCAGCTGCTTTATGATTCAAAGTCCTTTTTGTCTCCTGCAGCACAATGCTATTGACCCGATCTCTTTGCCTGTGGAGCAGAGAGCATTTGGATCACATTGCTCACGTCTGCTTGCTAATCATTCTCTGCTCTAATGTGCCTGATTATTTGGAGCCCTTGTACTCTAAATTCAACACGTTCAAACTCAACTTGGTATAACGATTACTTCTGTATCACTCCCAGGACAACTGCTGGCAGTCAGGCAAATATCCCTTGTTTATAAAATGCCTCCAAAACCCTGAAGAGAGAGTGGCTGGAAGTGCTTCTACATGGCTACAAACAATAAGGGATATATTCCTACGAGGTTACCAATAGGGGAAGCTGGAAGTTGTGTGTATGCACAGCCCCACCCCTGCCCCAAGCTTTACAACTCTGCCTCCGTTCACACATGACCTAACCCCACAAGCTTTCAGGATGAGCCTTTCAATCCTGATCCACTCGGAGTCAAGTCCAACCTCAGCAGATTCCTTCCGGGATAAATCTGGCCATACTTCTCTCCTGAAGCAGCAATCCTGGCAGCTGGAAAGGCAGCTGAGATTCCCCACAGCGGTGGGTCCAGGCAATGACCCAGCACTTGTTGCCACCCTGTGCGGAGGGAGACTTCTTCTAACTCCCTTTCCAGCTCAGCACCAAAGGACAGGATTCTTTTCCTTCACACTTGCAGAAAACTGTTTTGCAAGCTGCAGAAGTTAAACTGATATGGCATTTTGAACTTCCCTATCATTTCTTAATACCTGTCATAAAAGTTACAGGTAGAAGTTGTGTCTTTAAGTACAGCATTTTTGAAGAAACCTGTGACCCTACTGGCTTTTGTGTTTTGTTTTTATCTCTGGAAGAGGATCGCACTTTTGTCCCAAGATGAAAACATTGAGAAAGCAATTATATTTACAACATACATATTCTTTGGTAGACACTTTAAAAAAAAGGAAGCGGGTATTTTTACCCCTAAAGTCACATGTAACCATTTAATCAGCAGCATCCAAATCACTTCAAATGAAGAAATATCACTGAGCTTGTTCTGCAGGAGTTCCGTGTTTGAACAGGTGAGCTCCCAGAGCAGCTGAGCACTGACAGTGCTGGAAACCCTGGGCTTTGACACGGGATGAGTAATGGAACTGGGAAGCTCATGTGAGTGATTCATCTATTAGTGCCACTTGATATATGAAGTACTTTTCATATTGGAAATCCCTGCATTTTAACTACATTGCAATTACACTGCACACCATAATAGCCTTCAGCTCAACTCCAGCTACACAGCAAGCAGTTATCACACCTTCCCCACACTTAAATAAGAGGTAATTGCAGTTACATCCCCCTTATGGCAAAAGGGCTTTTTTGAGTAATTAATGACATTGATTAAAGCATGGCCATGCTGCCTAGATGAGGCATTTCGGTGACAGATGAAGACTAACAAGTGTGTCATAAACCTGTGCCACAGCAGTCACGCAAATAAACCACAGGGCACTACAGCAACGCTTACAAAGCAACACAGAGTACTCAACACTTGTATATCAATGGGCTGAGAGAGAACACACCAGACTGGCCCTTCTAAAAATTCCAGATCCAACATAAAATTTTGATAATTTCTCAAATAATAAACAGGACCATTTCCTATATACTTTACATTACGGTGCTTTTGATTTTTTTCTTAAGAAAGTTCCACACAAATGAGTTAAATACTTTTTACATGCTTCCCCCCATTAGTTTCAATAAATGATACTGATTAGTTTAATTTCATTAATAAATGAAATTAAACCATTTATGAATAGTGAATGTCAATCCAAGTCACCTGGGCTTAGCAGTCTCAGTCCTAATGCCTCCCTAAGTCCTTGACATAACCACACACATTGAGGCCATGTGTACTCAGAGTTCCACTGATCCATTACTTGGGCAAAGATGCATTTCTTCTGTACTTAAATACATCTCCATTTGATTGATACAAGAGCCATTCAATATCTGGCTAATTTCAATCCCCCTCAGAACACTAATAAAGAACAAGCCCAATCAAGGATAGCAACAACTGAGATATCCACAGGTAAATAATGGATCATTTTAGGTGTACAATAGCCCTCCCAGCTGACCAGGGGGATTTCAGGATACAAGGAAAGAGGCTGGCTTTTCTTGAGAGCAACTGCTACACAGCAATAGGATATAAATAAAACAAGGAACCAACTCACTGATCTCTGCTCAGAGAATTTAGCTGCCCTCACACAAAAAACTGCCTTTTCCCATCAGGCACAAAGACACGTCATGTGGCACATCAGAGTGAACTGCAGGAGGAGGCTCAGTGTGCTGGTATCACTCAGAGGGCAGTGATGGGAACACGACATCCCTGGGAATTAAGGCAAAGTGCCCCTCAGGAAGAGGCACTCAGTGAAGCACCAGGCAGACCCCTGGTGCCTTATCTAACCTCCCCCAGCCTCGAGGCATGTCCTAAATACAAAGGGATTGCAGGCTCACAAGTCATAATTTATGAGCAGTGTTTCTCTTGGACATGTTGAGATAAATTCCACTCTGTAGTTCTGATTACACTGTATTTCCAGACAGGAGACAGAACACAAATACCCTTTGAAGCTGTAAAATTCCTGCTCCTGGTGTTTTACTGTTCATTTTGTTGAGATTGTGGAATCTCTATAACTACGATGACTACATCATCTCTCTGATTTTCAAAAATGTTTCAGCCTTTGGAAAACATCACCCTGAATTTAAGTGCACTGCCAGAACCGGCTCCTCTTTGGGAAAATGCAGCAGGCACACACACAGTTATCATCTTCCTTGAATTACCTTCAGAGGAAGTAGAATATGACCCTTTAAGAGAAGCCTTGTGATTGCAGCACCTAGATAATGTTACCTCTCTTCTTCATAAGTGGTGAAAAATCGATGAGCTTGACTAAATTAATTTACTTCAACCTCAGCTCCTGTCAATAGCAAACAAATTATTGGAGCTGGGGCTCCGTTCAGTGAGCTATAGATACAGTCAATAATTCATCAGTAAACACTGGCTCCAAAGTGAAGCTTCTTAGGTGTCTAAATCAGCGTCTCAAACTATGAATATTTTTTATGTAATGCAACCCACATTTGGGTTGGTTTTCTGGATAGAACATCAACACACCTCCACTCCTGTCATTGCAGTTTTAACACACCCAGGCCACTGCTAGCTGTCCAAAATCCAGGACTGCATCCCCCTCTCACAAGTACCTTGTCATTGGAATATGAAGTTAAATTCTTGTATTCTTAGCCCAGCTCTCTCACGTGTCCTCCTTACAGCATGGTGGCAAGAGGTGATTGATTTACGGCGCCTCTAAACCACACCTCTGGAGATGCAAAAAAAGAGAGCGAGCTTCGAGTGTCCCACTTCCTCAGCGCGTCCCTCAGGTCACTACATCAAAGCAGACAATGCTGCTCCCCGCTTTAGGGGAGTGTAATCCAACTGCCCATTGCCAGGAAGACAAATGAGGCGTTAAGAAGAAATAGCTCCGGGCTGTAATTCTCCAACAACGCTGAGCCAAGCTGCAGGGAGGGACTTCTACCTGGGAGACACGTAAGGCTTCATTCAGGCTCTTGCTGATCTTCTTTCAGCTAATGAAAGAAGGCTGCTATTTGCACACTTTAGACACACCCCACGCCTTTGGACATCAAGCACATTTAAGAGGCTCATTGCTGCCAAACCCAACTGTGCCAAGTCAGGAAACATCGGTGCCAACTTGTTGCTGTGACTGAGACCCCCCTGGCCGAGTCAGTGGCACCGGCTGATACAGAGGGAAATGGAGTGAAATCTGCCAGGACCCCGCTTGGCTCAGCCCTGGGCTGGGGGCTCTGCTGTCAGCAGCTCATAGGACAGAAACTCAGCCCCAGATTGCTCTGAGCAGCTTTTGGGAACAACAAACAGCAAAGGGGCAGGGGAAAATTCAAACGTTTATCCTGTCCTTCAGTAAACTGGCACAGAGCCATGGGAATCAATGAGACAAAGCTCATTTACAGCCCCACAGGCTCGGACCTACTGTTTGCTGAGTAATATTTGCAAGCTTCTAAGATATCAGAAACTACAAGAATTCCTCTCCCTCCCAAGAGCTGAGAGAGAAATCTCTCCTTGCACACATCAATTTACAACACAAATAACACCTTCCAACAGTACACACTTCTGCTGCTGCTTGGCAAGGAACACCAGGGCATGCAACGGATGATCCACTGCCTGTGCTGGAGGAACCAGAGTTCAATTATATTGACTTCTGGGCAGTAACGATTTTGTCCAAGGTGTTTAAGGTTAGTCACATGTGTAAGCACCTTGCTGAACCCAAGCATCCATCATTTGTGTGTCTCAGGCTCTCAGATCACCCGACCTTTCCCTGCAAACAAACCAACCCCTGCACAAACCACCTTGTGCTATTTCCTTCTTACCAAAGTGGTAGAAAAAGAAATGGGTTTGTTGCCATTTAATTATTAATATGAAGGAGCTCTTTCCTCCCGGTTCTCCACCAAGTTTAAAATTTTAGCAGTGAGGAATTGCTTTAAAATACTGTGATGTAAAATGCAAGCCTAGTAGCCCAGACAAAACAGAGTCATTAAGTCATGGGGTTTCGCAAATTACACAGCTTTTTTTTCAACTCCTTCTGTTGTAGCTGACAAGAGAGCACAATGGAGGGCAGAGGGAAGAGGAGGGGAAAGTGTATCCCTGTGTTTTCATCATCAGAGAATGAAAGGACAGTTGTGGCACAGCACAGGCAGACAGGGCAGAGTGAGTCCTGTCCATCTCTCCCTGCAGCTGTGGGATGTGGGAATTGCTACCAAAACATTGAACACTTCTGTTTTCATCCTAACACCACAACAGAAATTACTGCTTCAACATTAGCCAGATTCAAATGACATTAAATGTCACTGTCAGATGTTATTTTTCCCTTGCCAGAAATATGTCCAATTAACATAAAAATCAGACATTTAACACGCAGATGAATTAAATAATTAGCTAGCTAATGCAAATATCATCTTGACACTATTAACCCTGCAGCAACTACATCCTGGTTTGTACCACAAACTTCAGACCCACACTCTTCCCCTTCAGTCTGGAACTTTCTGATCATTTATATGTAGGGGTTTCTCACAAACATCTGGCCTGTTTTCTGAACACAAACTCTGCCATCATTTGTCTGAGAACTACTTCCTTTTCCTGGGGTCTATAATCACCACAGAAGCCATGACTGAGCATCTCCTGCAGCTCTACAGCCACATAAATGGCAGCTGCAAATTCATGTCCCCACTGGAATCAGAGACTCGGGATGGGAGAGTTTGCAAAGAAGTAACCAAGAAATTTTGCTGGAAGTTAAGAAGGAAAGGGAGCTACCAAAAATAAACTTCAGGAAAATGGAAATTAGACCGTATTCCAAGAGCAGCTTTCTTCATCCTGCCAAGAGATGCAGCTTCGTTGCCAAGGCAAGAGGGGTCCCATCCCATAAAAAGCTGTCCTGGACACCCTTGGACACATCTGTAATTGGGAATGTTCAGGCCTTGTTTGCTGGGAACAAACCCCAGTAGATATTGGCCCCAGAAATTGCTGTCATTTGATAGGTCTGTGCTTGGGCTCCTGCTGCTGGCAGTCTCTCTCCTAAATAATTAAAGATGAAGAATGGTTTCTCTGTTGGTAATTCCTCTAAAAAATGGGATATTTGGAAGTGTAGTCCTTGAAAGCATACTGGCCTTATTACTGGAGAAAAGATGACATTGGGCGGAATCTGAAGCATTGTGAAATGCTCATCCTTGCTCTAATTTCCTTAAAAAGATACCACCTAAGAATTTTCAAAGGTACTTGGGGGGTGCAAGATGATTGGAATGGAATTTTTGTTTAAGGAAACACAAATGTGGCCACAGAAATTAGTACAGGATGGGGAATTAAGTATTTAGAAATGGAATGGATCTCCTAGGGGTCTGTTTTTGTTTGGCTTTATCCTGAAGTGGAAAAGCTGAACACTGTGCACTGAAGAGCATCTGCATTTCAGCAGAATCCTGCCTGGATACCTGCGCCAGTAATTATCACTGTCAGGCAGGATAAAGTGCTGTATTGGATTTGTCTGCATTTGCTGTTCTCCTCATCGAGGCCATTTAGGCTGAAAATTCTCACGTGGAGTTTCTTCCACAAGCCCAATTAGTTGGAAATATTTAGGCAAGAGGGAAGCAGCTGCTGCCAATGGAAACCCTCACTGAGTGTAAGATGCTTCCAAAGCTTGTCCCAACTTCCCTCCAAAAATCAACTTGAACTCTTCTCCTTACTCTTCTTACAAAAATCTTGGGGATCAGGGCAGACAATGGAGGAAAACCCAGACTGGATTCCACCCGGAAACTGGAATGGGGGAAAACCCGGACTGGATTCTGCCCGGAAACTGGAATGGGGGAAAACCCGGACTGGATTTTGCCTGGAAACTGGAATGGGGGAAAACCCGGACTGGATTCTGCCCGGAAACTGGAATGGGGGAAAACCCGGACTGGATTCTGCCCGGAAACTGGAATGGGGGAAAACCCGGACTGGATTCTGCCCGGAAACTGGAATGGGGGGAAAGCCCGGACTGGATGAGTTCTACAAGTTTTGCAAGAATAATCAATAGGTATCGCGAATGCCATTCCTTTGAAAACTTTATCCAAATTTCAGCTTCGATTTTCATTTCATTTTGCAAACAGAAGGGAGATTTTTTACCTTTGTGATCCTGATCTTACGTTCACTAATGCCAACAGAAAGAAACTAATTTCCATGGGAGCAGTGTCTCAATTTTCATCAAGAATGTCATCTCACATCCCAAACTCTTTCATTTGCTGTAAGAGCAGAGCCTCAGGTATTTGCACTGAAGCCAATGAGAAGCCTTCTCCCTTTTGTTCCAATGGATTTTCCAAGCCCAGATTGTCCCATTAGCTTTGTAAGATGCAAGGACTAGGAATTTTAGGAAAACCTTATGTTTAACATAAGCCAATCCAACTCACCCACCCTTTATGTTGCTGTCTCCCTTCTCTTCTGCACAGAGCCTTGATTCCAAGTCTACACATTCCCAAAAACCCCACAACCAGCCGCTTCCATTACTCTCTCATCTGCTGCATTTCCCATTTTATAAAGCCACAGAATCGTTATGGAGACCCACGCTTAGATTTTTAGCGGCTCCAGATGTGAAGGGGGTTTATGACTTTTGGGAGTTGAATTGTAAAACCCCAACCTGCTAATGACCTTTTTTAACATCCCACCCCTCCCGTCAAGCTTTAGGATGAAAGATACCCCTTCACCCGAGATGTCCTTCCAAGAGCAGCGATGGAAATCATCTCTTTGCTGTCTCAGAAACAGGAGGCCAAGTTCTCCTGCTAAAAAAGCATCTCCATGGAAACAAGTAGCTGCTCTACCCCTCCGGCCTAAGGCAAGCAGGACTAGGGAAAATTACAGTAGTTCTGCTGTTCCTCAATTAGGAATAAAATCAGCCACGGCTTCGCAGTATTATCACTCCCTGCACTGTTCTCACACCACAGACAGAAATTTCATCTCTGCTTTTGAGGAAAAGGATGAGGAGATGGCAATGCTTTTGCAGCCCCCCCTCCCCATAAATTTTGGGATTTTGCTAGTTTGGGGTTTTTTTTTAATTCCTAATGGTTGCCAGGATGAGCTCAGCTGCTCCAGCCAGACTTCATGTTTGCTCCTGATGGTTCTGGCAGCTCAGGCAAGGTCAAATATTAAGCACAATTAGCTGCTCCACACAGAAATTAATCCCAGCTATCTTCCATTTAGTGGAAGCCCCTCACAATTAAAAAGCACTTCTGAGTGAAGTGACTTGCAGCCAGGAATAAAAATGCCCCTGATTGTTGTTATCGAGGGACACATACTCATTCCAATCCAGAGCTATGTGGACAGAATGTGAGCAGCAGGAACGTGAAAACAAGTCACAAAGCAAATCAAAGGAATTTTTGCCACCTCCACCACCAAAAAACCCCCAAACAAACAAAAAACCCCAAACTCAACCAACACCAACCCAAATCTGGCATTTCATTTTAGAGTAAATGGTTGGAAAACAAGAAGAAAAGTCAAATGCCATTTGGTATGGGGCAAGCAGGTCACTGCTAGGTAAGCATAGCCTCCTTCACTCCATGGAAAATTGCATTAAGTTTTTCTGTGATTTAAGGAACATTTGAAGATATTTCTAGCTGGAGAAAACCAACCAACCAGCCCTCAAAAGCTTCAGGTTTCCATTTCAACAGATCCTGGTATTGCATCAACAAAGTTTCTCCAGAAGAGGTGAAAGTTTGAGGGGATTTTTTGGAGCCCCTCTGCAACCCCACTCAAACCCCTACTTTTGTCTGTAAACCACACCCCACTCAAGCACAGATCTACCTCTACCAGCATATGATAAGATTTGGGGCTAAATTATGGCTTGACTTTGTTCAGGCATCTGAGCTGCAGTTGGGGTGAGCTCTCGGCATGATGTCTTTCTGTATCATTTCCTGTACATGGGTGATTGATCCCCCTATGCTCACATTCATTAACTTCAGCTGAATGATTTTTATGAAGAATACTTGTATGTTGCTCAATCTGCTTCCTGTTTAGAGGAAAACAGCCACTCTTAAAAACATTTTTAATCAATTCTTTTTTTCAGAGGCATTGTGATAGCTGCTGTTAAAAAATAAAAATAAAGCTCCTGCTCTATGTGGAAAGGCAGAAGGGGAGAGAGATCATTTACAATGAGATTTTGTAAGGACAAAAGGCAATTAAAACTGGAAATAGGAGGTTAAAAAGAATTAGATACCTCAGCAGCATATTTGATCAGAAGACATATTTTTGTTTGTTTAACATCTAAGGCCAGGTTCTGGTTTGCAGACATCTGTAGAGCCCTGGTGAAATAAATGCAGCTGAATCAAAGATACCAGCTGATGATAAAATCCATCATGCCTGGTGCACTCTGAGGGAATATTAAAGTAGATAATGAGCAATATAGATCCCTGTGATGGTGCTGCTGTAATCCAACAGCAGACATCTTGTCCTTTCACATCCCTGAGAGCTGCTCGTGCTGGTGCTAAGCAGAGCTGTCACACCTCCCTGCCTGAGGTTTGTTAGTGTAGGGGGAAAAAGGAAATAAAAAACCCCAACCGAACCCAAACACCAAACCCCATTTTGATTTAAGGTTTGAACGTGCCAGCCTATCAGACAGGCCTGACAGGTGATTAAATGCCTTGCTGTTCTGACTGGAGGCACAGGGGAAATGCTTTTCTTTCAGGACCACAGTGTGTCTGTTGTATTGTGCAGCCCCCAGGGGAACAGCTGTGAGAGGAAGGCATTGCTCAGAAGGGAAGGGGCTTATTTGGTTATGAACCTGGATGTGCCATATGAGAGTAAAAGCACAAAGCAGTACAGATTTGGGAGAAAATATGGCACAGTATGGATCATGATGCATGATACATAATTCATTAAAATTGAAATAAATGTAGGCTAAAATACTTTAAGCCCTTGAAGAACTTTGTTCTGAGCAACTTTAGAAGGCAAGCGTGTGCATTTTGCTCACAGAGTGGCTTTTTCCCCACTCCACACCCACAAGGTGCACGTACAGGCTGGCACAGGCCCTTCCAGCAAAGCTCTAATTGCAGCGTCTGCCCGAGTGAGGGGTCCCCTGCAATGGGAGAGAGGCAAAGGCAAATCCTATGGCCGCAAGCTTGAAGGGGATTCATTACCATGCAAAATGGCTGAGGAAGCAGGTCTGCAAAATGACTTTCACTCCCAATAGCAGCTCATTAGCAGCACAAACTGTCATGATAAAGAATTCAAACACATTCAAGCCAACCAACCCTCTTTAATGTGCCAGGCATAGTTTCTGATGTTAAATAATATATTTTCTCCCACACAGCAGCAGAACATCTCACCTACTTTCAAGCTTTTATAAAAATCACAGTATTTGAGTAATTCCCATCATATCAAAGAACATTTTTAATATCAGCTGGAGGAAAGGGGTCACTCTCATTGCTGGCAGTTTCCACCATCAAAGTGGATATAATTTGATTCTACGTAAACCACGCAGTGCAACTCTTCTGAGAATTTAGATCTCCAAACATGACATAAAACACTCAGCAGAATCCACAATAGTACTCGAGCACCATTTTGAAGTGAATTACTTGAAGCCATGTACCAACTGCTATCTCTAAACCCACTAGTTTACACGCACTTGTACTTTGAACACAATCCTCAGATCAATACTACTCACCCAAATAATTGTTTTTACGCTCTTAAACTAGAAATTCCCTCTACTGCAAAGTGTGTTACCAGCTAAAGATGACAGAGAGGATGTTTCAAGATTGTAGCTGCTCTTACTTGATGGGGAATGAGACAAAAGTAAACACCAGCAGCAAACAAACAGCCCAATATGAAACATACTGAAATGCAGGAATATGATTTAAACCACAGAAAAACATTCTTAGCCCTCGTTATGAAATATTTAACTCCTCTGGTTTGGAGACTTCAGGGATCTGACAAGGGGTTTTTTATACAATACATGGAAGTCTGTGCTTGCACCACATGTAATTGGAAAATGCTGGCAGGGTGCACTCTTGAAACCTGTTGGCTGCAGCCTCAGAGCCCAGGGATGGAAAACAATCCATACAAAGGACTGGCAGTATCAGGTTTGCTCTGCAGGGTTACAAGAAGGTCTTCAGAGAGCCTAAAACTGCTGTTATTAACAAAGGCACAGTTCTGTGCAAGGCCCAAGACATCTGCTCTGTTTTGGGGACATCTATTAAGTCCCAAGTATAGCTCAAGTTGGCAGGACTCTCATTTATAAAGTACTCGCTCTGCATGCACAATTCCTGCTGCTGGGGTAAGAGATACTGCAGCTCCTGTCAGCAGCACACTGCCGTTAGGAGCTAGGGTCCTTGAGGATTGTAAAATGAATTGTCACACGTGGAAAAACAAAGGCTGCATCAGTCCACTGGAAAAGGGTAATGCCTGCTAGAAAATAAACCAGTCAAACAGCTGAAAATCAGAGCTAACGATTCTGTACTTGTCCTGCCCAACTGCCACCGCATTTGGATCAAGCAGCTTTTGCAGCCAGGCCACAGAAGCAGATATTGCCTGAAATTCCCATAACAGCTGGCTTCAGCAGCTTTGATGCAAGAATTTCTCTTGTGATTTATTCCTTCCATCTGATAATGATTTCTGAGGGGAAGTAGAACTGCTGGCCTTCCATCAGAGAAAGCCAACACAGCAGTAATGGCTTCAGAAAGATTCCGCAGATCACTTTTTTGCAAATCCATGTCTCAAGTCGCTGGTGTGATTGATGCTGAAGGGCCTGGCCTCCTGCATCTCAGCATACACCATGGGAACAGCAATTCCAGGGAGCAGAAAGGCTAATTCCAAGGCTGCTGCCTTTTAATCACTGACTTATTCTGGGCTGCAGGTAGGCAGCTTCAGTACCACCCTCTCACTGGCTGGGCACAAAGCTGCTGCTCACACTGAACACAACTACAGCACCAGGCTGGTTAAGATTTCTCTAACCTGCAAAAGAATGTTAGCCAAGGTCATGAGTTTGGATTTTAAACAAGAAAGAAAGGGAAAAGTACCAAAGAGGATAATAGCCCAGAATTAATTTGTGAGGAAGAGCCTGGAGATGGCCAAACTTCAGCTGCCAGACACACTTAAAACACAGCATCATCGACACCAGCTAAAAGCAGCACATTTTATCCTCCCTTCACGTGGGTATATTCCCAGATCAAGTGCCAGAGGCTCTGTAGTTGCTGAGGTGGGTGCTCAAACCCAAGCCCTGCAGAGCAGCACTTCACATTGTGTGAAGCAATGTGTGAAGCAGTGGAAATTAGGGTGAGCTGAGAACCCAGTTTCCTTTATGGAAATGCTGGGCTTCACTTCCAGCAAAGTCAGGGGCACGGAAGCAAAGCCTCTTGTACACCTTAAATGTCTTGTGTAAGAAATGGGCAACACCAAAGCAGATTCTGACCCAGCACAAATTCAAGGACTTCATTAACTCAGTCCCAGAAAGTCACTACTCATAACTGCACAAAAAGTTCTTTTTTTTTGAGAAAAGAATATGTCTATATTATCATCTCCAAAGTCACAAATAATGTCTCATATTTCTAAGTATATAATTGATGCCTGGGATTTATTGTAAAAAGTAAAGGCCACTATTATAATGACTTCACTAAAAGTCATGAAATATTGTGGAAATGAAAAACTGCAGAGTACTCTGGCACATTTGACTCGGGAATGGGCAATATATTTGCAAGTAAAATCAGTTTAAGGTATTATATAATTGGATGAATAATCAAAAAATGCTCATTAAAGCATCAAAGGATGCTGGTCTAGCAAAATGCTCTCCTCTGACCTTCCGTGCTTTGCATTGTCCATTTTGACTGTTTCTTGCCTCCTGCCAAACAGGATAAATCCAGACTTTGGAATTACTCTTCAGCAACCCCCACTTTCAGCCATTTCCACCATCCATTTAAAATGTTCTTTTATCCCTCTAAGAGGTGCCTATGCAGTGGTGGGTCCTTGTGAGTTCACCGCTGTAAGAGGTCACCAAGACAAAAGTGAAACTATTTTCTCAACCTACTAGCAATCAATAGTTAGATACGGGGCAATTTATCTTAAAAGATTGCTGTTCCAAATATTTTTTTTCCCAAAATACCATGAGACTACCATAGGAAGTTGGTCTCCAAGGAACTGAATCTCTGTGGTCAGAATTAAACACATCTCTCAGACATGATTCTGTCAGATGACAAGCTAAGTAAGCACATGTAACAGCTATTATTCTGTTAGTCATAATTTCAATCAGCAGGCATCAAACATCATTAGCTGTGATAGCTTTGGGATTTTGAGATTTTTTTTTTTATGAAATACAGTCTTAATGGAATACTGTGAGGTGTATTTGTAATTATGTATCAGCTTGGCATTTGGCTTTTCCTCCAGGGAATACAAAAAGACAGTAGATGTGAAGAAAAATGACAAAAAGGAGGCCCTACAATAACTCTCAGCAGAAAGGAAAGGAGAGGAAAAAAACCAGAACCATGGAACTTAAGCTACCAAAAGGTACTAGGAGTATATTTTGACACCTCTGACTTCTGGGGTTCTTTTTGTAGTTTATTTTTTAAAACAGAAGTAGCTCAGATTTGCAAGTTCTGTAGCATAGGAGGAGGTTCAAGTGTTAATAATGAATAATACTGTAGTAGGAGATTGTTTTTTTAGTAAAGAAGCACCGATTTACTATTAGAAAAACCCACTTTATAGGTTTAAAAACTCATATGGAACCTAGCCATGCACCTACCAATTTCCTTTTGCAGCATATTATTTTTGGTAGGTGTCTTAAAATGGGCTTTTAATACAAAACCACATTAGCACTGGTTCTACACCAAAGCTTTAGCTGCTCCAACTTGGATCCCCATAAACCATTAAACACATGTTCTGTTCATTTAAACAACTTCACAAAAGCTATTATAATTTTCCAACTAGTGAAACGATTTTCATATTAAAAATGAATGCGAACAGAAGCCAGTAATGCTCCATTTCATAAGTGAGACATACAGGGAAAGAAAATATTAACAAGCTCTTGCATATTTTTACTTGCTATTTACATTTAAACATGATGTTTTAGGAATATTTAATACACATGGCAAAAATGCCATTAACACAATTCAAACCTTTCCTCTAAGGATGCATCCCCACCATCGTTCCCAGCTGAGCTCATTAACTGCAGCTGCCACCACCACCAAGTACTCTTGCAGAGCAGAAGATACAAGCCACAGGTAGATACAAATGGTTCATTTTTATTTTTTATAGCAAAAGAAGCCACTGCAAATTGTGTTTATGGTTACCATGCAGGAAAAACCCCTTCAGATGAGACCCAAGAACAGTAAGAACAGCTTTGTTTGGAGCTGCAGTGTTTCCACCCTCACTCAGGCAAGAGAGACTTTTTCTCCCTCACGTAGCAAACACCTATTCCCCTCAGTCCTCCATGACCAACGTTTGGGAAAAAAAAAAACCCCAAACCCACAAACAAACAGTCCCCCCTTATATAAGGGCCTTCTTTCTCAAGGGTATTGCACAAGAAAACAAGTTTCTCATACACATCGTTCCTAATTTAAATATTTTAACAGCTCAAACCTGATAGCAAAAAACAACAAACGCCCAAACACAAAAACCCCACAAAACCCCAGCACTTTCAAATACCCAGAATATTAAATTAAACCTCACAAAGCATGAGCATATTCAGCTCTCAGACCCACAGAACCCACAAATTTCTCCTGTCCGAATAACAGCTCCCTTTTCCCGCCCAAACCAGGCCCCCACACGACGATGGCTCAGCCCTCAGGCCCTTACCCGGCTCCCGCCCTCACGGAGAAGCAGCTGCCATCCTCAGCCACGAGGGGATCCAGGGACAGGAATATCCCTCAGCCACGAGGGGATCCAGGGACAGGAACATCCCACAGGCACGAGGGGATCCAGGGACAGGAATATCACTCAGCCACAAGCCCTGAGAGGATCCAGGGACAGGAATATCCC
>WEIT01004312.1:301-17118 GCA_013389985.1 Dryoscopus gambensis | reverse complement strand
CAAACGGCACCCTTAGAAACTGCACAGAAGTCGATTAATACCACTTAGAGCGCTATGCCTTACACCGAGTCCGCAAAAAAGCGATCTAGTAACACTTCTTTCTCCTTCCCCCTCTTCCCCACCTCTCCCCTTATTAATTGGAAAGCTACAGGTTAGTTCATTTTGCTTTGTTTGTGGGTTATTCATTTTACTCTGACTTTTAACTGAGTTGTTTCTAAATTAACCTTATTCTGGAGGACTGATACCATAGTAGACAGAACCCAGCCAGCTTCTCATTGATGTCATCACATGAACTTTTTAATTTCACAGTTTTATGTTTGTTTCAATTAGAAGTACAATTACTGTTTCTTTTCTTATGAGGTTTTTACAGGCGACAGATCTGTGAAATGTATATGCCAGCTGGGTTACAGAGCCCTTAGTGTCTTTTCTTCTCATTTCAGACCAGGGGAAGATGCTTTTTCTTCTTAACATTCTCTCCCAGCACTCTGAATTAGAGATTTATTTGCAACGAAAAATCAATTAGTCCTAAATTTATTCATGGATTTCAGGTCCAGCGATCAATGCAAGTCCACTCAGTGGGCTCAAGGGGACCCAGTTCATCCCAGTTAATGTGTCTGAAGGGGAATTACCATTGATGCTGTTTTTTTCCCTTTAGGTCAGAGATCAGGCCTTGCTGCTGTGTACTGCAGCAGCCACGAATGACTTCACCCTGGAGCTACCCAAACTGCACCTGGAGACCTTTTCAGAGGAAGGGCTGAAGGGCAGGCCAGAGGCTGCAGCATTTCAGGTTAGAGTCTAAAATAATCCTGTTTCTTGTTTTTCATTTTTTGCAACTGAGAACAAGAAGCTAGACTGCTCTCAATGTGTGGAGAACAAAATGCTTCAAAACTATTGCTGTCAACACTTGAAAGTGAAATAATTTTCATATAAACTGTTGGATGTGGTATTTCAGAGATGATGTGAACTTTTAATTTTGCAGGTATAATGTTAAATAACTGACAGGGATATGACCATGGAAAAACACAAATTCTATATTTGAAAATTATTATCACTCTATCCCATCCCCCTTTCCTCTGCTTAATTTAAGCAAGACAAATACAAATTAAAAATGGAGGGGGGAAAAAGATAAGATTTTTATACTGCTACTTGGTCAGTATCAGATTTTTTCATATTTTGGTTTTAGAATTAACAATGATTTTTAGCACTCACAATTTAAAAGAAACTGCTATTTAGAGTACTTAAGTATAGAAGCTATTTTGTTCATGTAGGTTTAAATACTTAAATAAGTGTTTCAAAATACTGATTTCATTAGGAGGAAACTGGGGAAAAGAAGAGAAATTAACTGAAAAGGTACATATTTTCAGCTCTGAAAACGGATTCTGTGCAATGCCTCCTTATTGTTTTTAAGTTTGCTATATCTTCTATACAAACTATGCCTTAGTCTTTATAGCTGTGCAGAATACATTTTTGTTAAAAGCAGAATATTTTGTTTTCCCAATGAGAGCGAAAGGCAGAGTGAATACCTATTTCTTTCATTGTGCACTTCTATCTGAATCAGAGAGAGTAAAGGTAGTCAAGTAAAGTGCAAGGATGTTAGACAATGCCAATAATGCATAATACGTATACTTTTCTGTAGTAACCTTTTTTAATTTATTGTAGATTTTCTGTTCTAGACACAGTATATAATTGCAGGAACAGGGTAACAAAACCAAACATTCAAGAAAGGCAGATTCTAAATTGGAAATTTCTCACTGTTGCCCTTTTGCATGCATGTCTTTCAATATGAAAAAGGTTTAAATTATGTGTGTATTATCATGTTTCCATAATAAAGTAGTAATATGTAACACTGTGAGATTCTCATGCACCTTAGTAAGCACAGCTGTACATCTCTGGCAAGAGGGTAGGTTGCAAATGCTTCCCCATACAGTGATGATCACTTTTAAAGCTGCATGAAAAGCTCCACAGGTGCATCTTTTTTCAAAGAAGCTGCCATGGAAATCACCAGCTTTTAAATACTACTATTCTAATTCAAGAGCCTGTTTGGTGATACCTGCTTCTGGTTTTTTGTCTCCTCTCAACTTCCATTATTTTCCAATGATTGCAGAAGCACTTCCAAGACAGCCTATTCCATCTTTATTTCTAAGAAGATTACAAGAAACAGTAGTATAAAAAGTTGTTATTTTCACATTTGTACAGAGCACTTCCTTGTGCTATAGCTAACACATAGTAATGTATGTGCTGCACTGATAGTACAGTGATGTAAACCTACTTTTTGTTTACCTGACAGCTTCAGTTACACTTGGTTACTCTGTGCGTACACAAACAGCTCCAATGGTTCAGTCTGTATCACTGCAAAGTTCCTTTTCTTCTTTCCTTTCTCCTTTTTCCTTTCACTTCTTTTCCTTCCCCTTCTCTCCCTCTCTCTATCTCTAGTTACATAATGCTTTTTTGATAAATTCCTAAGCACTTTGTAGAGATTTTCTTATAAAATTTTTCTTATAAAATTTTCTTATAAAATTTTATAATTGATTTTAATTTCATGCAAAACTAAATTAAGAACAACCTGGTAATCTTGAACAAGGTAAACAGTGAGTTTACTTTATGGATGCTTCTCTTTAAAACCAGTGGAATTGTTTGCATGCACGTTCTCTAGAACTGTTATAGTTAGTCTGTGATAAGTACAACTCAGTTAAAGGTCTTATTATCTGCAAGTGTTAGACATCAGGAGTTTTTTCCCAAGTCTAAATTTATTGGTATTTGATGGTGTATTTTTTTAAATTGCATGAAAAATTAAGATCTTAAATTAGATGGATAGGGATGAAGCACTGGCTGTCAGAACTCTTGAGTACTTACAGAAGATGACATTGTTCTATTTTTATTATTCATGCATCCAGTTTGTAGTAGGTGGCTGAAATCAGTAATTAATTATATATTCACTGGTCTGAGTGTATCACTTCTTCATCATATGGAAGTGGTATGTATCTTTTAAAGAATTGTATGCTCCAGCTTAGACCTTTAGGTAATGAAATTACCTAAAATTACCTAAAAAATGGACACACCATTCAGTGTATTTTCTCCAAAGCCTGCACTTTATGAAATAGCTCCTAAATTGTAAAGTTATGTAGTAGGTTGAAATGTTAACTTATTCAACAAGAATATCCTTGTACTAAGCGTCTTCTAGAGCCCCATGCAAGTAGTTAAAGTATGACTTAATTTGCAGGCATTTGTTAAATTCTTGAGGACTGCAGCAGAATTACTATAGTAGTGTGAAAATGTCACTTCAATTGGATAAGCAATGAAAAAGGTGTAATATCTCTTAAGATTAAAATATGATTGCTATAGCTTTGAAACAGTCTCACCTGATATTTAATTGCTGTGAAGAATGTTATGTCACAAAGTTGTGCTGTTTGCTACTTGAGTTTGAAAGTGGAAAATTAGAGTATTGTTTTCAAGCACCTGAAGCATAATAAATAGAGGATTTAAGGTGTCCTGTTCTGGCCATGCCTGAATGTTCCTACTGGAGGCAAAAAGTGAAACCATATATGAAGCCTCCTATGAATACAGGATACAGGGTTAAAAAGACAACTAAAATGACATGGTATTGCCAATCCTAGTAGCCTTGCTTGGCAGATGATTATTTAAATTAACCAGTAAAGGTTATCAGCTCTTTATAAAATACAAAATTCAATTGTGTTACATCTTTAGAATGAGGATAACGTTACTTAATAATCTTAACACTCTCTTCTGAAATAGTTTTTTGGCTCACAGAAAAAGTGGGCATTCAGGACACTAATTCTGAATTGTCTCAAGTACTTTTACATCAAATATGTAATTGATACTAATGCCAAGCATTTTTACCTAAAGACAATTTATAAAGCCCCCAGATAAATCAGATGAGATTTAAATGTTTATGTATAAATAATTAGGCATCAGTATATTATCACTGTATGTTTCTTCTGTTTGGAGAGGTAGACACAGAAGGGTAGACACTGGTATGAAAGAAACTTCTTGAAGGAAATTTAGGTAACTCAGACACATACATTAATGTTATGTTTTAAAGGAATTATAGTTGATTTATACTAAAACGAGTTCTCAACATTCATCGGCATGATCAACCTGTCTGAAGACATGACTCCGGGTACTAGCTGAACAAACAAAAGGAACGAGAAAAGGATTGGGAGTGCTGGTTGACAGCAGCTTAACATGGGCCAGCAGTGCCCACGTGGCCAAGAAGGCCAGTGGCATCCTGGCCTGGATCAGCAATAGTGTGGCCAGCAGGACCAGGGCAGTGATTGTCCCCCTATATTCAGCACTGGTGAGGCCACACCTCAAATCCTGTGTTGAGTTCTGGTCCCCTCCCTCACTCACTACAGGACAGACATTGAGGTGCTGGAGCATGTCCAGAGAAGGGCAGCAGAGCTGGGAAAGGGTCTGGAGCACAAGTCCTGTGAGTAATGGCTGAAGGAGCCGGGCTTGTTTAGCTTGAGGAAAAGGAGGCTCAGGGAACGTATGTCCTAGTTTAAAGGACAGGTATCTGCCAAGGAAGGCAGGAACCTCCCTTGGAATGGAATATATGACCCCCTTTCCTCCAAATTATTACAACTTTGAAATTATGGGGCTTTCAGGCAAAGATATGGGAAAAGGAACAACAATTCTTTACTAGTATGTTTATGGATAAGAAGGCAAACAAATGACAGCGAACAGAACCAGAGAGCCAGCAGCACCCTCTGGGCCGCAGGCCTCTCCCCCTCGGTGCAGTGACGGTCGCAGCCGGCAGGGGGCGCTGGCGGCTCCCGGCCGCGCAGGGCGGGTGCCGTGATTCCCCCCGGCCGGCAGGGGGCGCTGTGGCACGAGTTNGGGTGGCCAACAAAGTGTAGCAAAGACTCCAGAGCTGTGCCAGGAGCCGTGGGGTGTCCGGGCGGGCACGGGGTGTCGGGTTAAAAGTAGCAAAAACCCAAAGCAGTGGCAGAAAACAGCGGGGCTGGGCAGCGACAGGCGGGCTGTCGCAGGCAGCTGCCGCAAGCAGCCAGGAGACGCTCCCTCTGGGAAGGGATCGAGGGTCAGGTCCCCTTCCCAGTGAGGTCGGGTGTTGGAAAGGTCCCAGTTCAACAGCTGCTCTTATGAGCAAATGCTCATCCACAGTCAGGAGAAAGCAGTACAGCACAAAAACTCCACAGTGACAGTGAATCCTCTGGGCAGCAACAGTCCAGCACCAAAACCGCACCTGTCCCACTCCGGTCCCGGGACAGAGAGAGCGAGCGAGGGACGAGCCCAGCCCCTTGCCCCCGCACCGGAATCTCAGGGTATCTGCACTTCCCAAGGGAAAGACCCTCAGCCAAGAGACGGCAGCAAACTGCACCCTTCCCCCTCCTCCCAGCCACATCCCTTGTGTCCCAAGTATCATTGTTACCATCTCTTAGGCAACAAATGGGAGAAAATTCCCTGAGAGAAAAGGAAAAAAAAAAATCATAACCTCCAAGAACCACCTCATTACTCTCTATAGCTACTTGAAAGGAGGTTGTAGTCAGTCTCCCAGGCAACTAGCAACAGGACAAGAGGACATAGGCTCAAATTGTGCCTATGGAAGTTTCATGTTGGACATCAGAAGGATGGTAAGGCATAGGAATGGACTTACCAGGAAGATGGTGAAGTCACCATACCTGGAAGTGTTCAGGGAACAACTGGATATGGCACTTAGTGCTATGGTTTGGTGGTGTCGTGGTGTTTGGTCAAGGGTTGATGACCTTGGAGTTCTGTTCCAACAGTAATGATTCTCTGATTCTCTCCTCCAGGTGGGTTCGAGTTACGTTTTCACTTTGTCTTGCCTGTCTGCTGCCCTCTGTTTTTGTCTCTTTCTGCCACAGGCTCTCGTGCTTTGCTGCCTGTCTGTGTGTGCTCGCTGCACGCTCTCCACTGCATGCATGCCCTCATGGCCGTGCAGTTGCTGCTGTGTGCACACCAACCATGTACACCTGCTCTCTGGCGCTCTTGCTTCCCCTCTTGCTTCGTGCCTGCTCTCTCTGCTCTACACACTCTTGAGCTTTCCTTCAGTCAGTCTCTGCCCAGTACTCTGCCTGGGTCTCGCTCTCTCTTCTGCTTCCTGTGCCTCCCACTCTCTCTTGCTTGCTCTGAATCAGTCTTTCTGTCCCCATTGTCCCGCTGCCTCTCCCTCCCACCATCGTGCCCCATCTTGCTCAACATGTATCTGTCTGTTCATGCAGGTTTCAGAAGTCCACATGGGATTTATATGTTTTTCTTTTCCATTCTTAGGTGTTTGAAGGTAATTTAAAAGGATAAGTGCAGTAATAAAATGAAGACTTACAGTGTTGGTAGTAATATAGTCAAGTACTGATGTATCTTCAATATTAGCATATAATCATTATAAATTTACGAAGATGTAGGTTCTTACCATTTATGCATTCATGCATTATTTAGTCATGCATTATCTAATTGTGCTGTAGGTCCACTTTTTCTAATTAATTGGACAAACATAAATGTAGTTTTAGGAGCTTCCTAATTTATATTTATTTTCACTTTTTTATTAATTTTGGATTTATGCTTGATGGATTAGAAGGTAAAAGATATACATAGTTCTGCAGATAATTTTCCTCAAAATAATAAACACTTTCTCATTTCTGTGTTTGCTTGTCAATAAAGAAGTTCTTACCAAATTGAGGAAGCCAGTGATTTCAAAGGTAATATTATAATTCTGTCATCAGATTTTATCCTCTGCATAGGGCTTGTCTTTCAAACATAAATCAGTTCTGGTATGAGAACTTAATGAGATGAACTAATTGTGGAGCAGCTGCTCAAAACCTGTATCATTAGTATTTTAAATCTTGTACTGCTGTTTTAAAGCTTTTTTCTTTTATTAACATGGCTCTTAAAAGAAAAAAAAAATTTCCTTTCATACTTCAGAAAGAAAAAATGGTTTTTAGAGACTCTTAAAGGTGCAACATGCACACTCTTGTAGTGTTTTATTTTTGCTTACACTGTTTCACCAGAGAAGGAGCTATCAATTGTATTATAGAGGCCAGAATGCTGCCTCCTCTGGAATCAGATTGCTGTTTCTTGTCAGGTGAAACTGGATCTTCACTGTCTGGGCATTCAGCAGCTGCTGTCAACAGCAACTGGGCTGCCCTCCCACCTGTAAAACGACTAATTTCTTCTTCTCCTCTCCAAAAGGACTAATTTCTTACCTAGTATCAAAATGTGGTTCTTCTGGACTGGCCACAAACCTGTCTAAAATATACTGTTTAAAGAGAAGAGTGATTCTTTATTATTCTACTGCTACTTTATACTTTCACTTTAGGTTGAAATACTCATAAATAAGTAAATGTTTCAGAAGCATAGAGTGGGGCAACACCTCTTGCAACCCTGACCTTTTGCAAACTTTAATTTATCTAATATAAAGTAAGTACAGGACTTAAGCAATAATTGACAACTAAGTAAAGTCTGAATAGCCAGATTGAGGAGTTTGTAAAATGGAGAACTCTAATTTAATCTTCTTGAAAGTGTTCAGCTGGTATCTAGAGTCATGTCTCCAGATATTGTTGTATCATGCTGCTAAATATTTAGAAGCCATTTTAGGAGAATTCAATTATAATTAATTTTAAACGTTAGATTAATGTATATTAGGAAAATATTGTTTAAAACTTTAAAAAATGAGACTTCCTGTAAATGCCAGTGCTGTTGGAAATTTGCTTCTATAATTTGAATTTCACACTGCTTCTCCCTTCTGCCACTTAACTGCTCAACTTCCTTTCCTCTTCACAACATTTCTGTTAGCAGTCTTTCCCTCCTTCTCCTCTATGGGCTCTCTCTACTTTCCTCATTTCCCTGCTCCTTACCATTAGCCTCTTTCCCTCACTTTCTCAGCTACCCTGGCACTTTTTAATTTTGTCACTTGCCTTTCTTCATGCTACTAAATTAGGACAGATTATATGAAGAACCTTCTCAGAGGGCGTTGTAGTTAACTGGGACACTTAAGCACTCCAGCCACACTAAGTCTTGGCCTTACGGACCATAAATATCAGTCAATGTCTGTAATCACCAATTAATCAATGACTGAAAGCTCTCTTTGTGCCTGTGGCACTACTAACTCTTGTCCAGCCCCTTTCATAAGCACTATTAGTTTTGTAAAAACTGTCCAGCAAAGATGATGATTGTCTTGATTATCTTGAATGCCAAAGTTAGTGTATAATCATTTAACCTTTCAGTAACCTTTCTCAGTGGAAAGGTTTCTTTTTTGGCCCTGTCAAGCAATCATGTAGCTATCTACCTTTGTCCACTTTGACTTTTTCATACATTTATATCTGTTGCATGTGGGTGATGTCTTAGGAATTATCTATGCTGATATGAAGGAAGCTCTTTAAGAACTGTGTAAAATATGATCTTAATTAACTAAGATTATTTAATTAGTTTTGCTTCTGCTTGTAATCCTGGGATTTTTTTTTTTTCACCTGGTTTCCAGGTTGCTGTATCCTATAGTAGGAAGCATCTTTCTTGTTTGCCGCTCACTATTCTTTTATGAGAAAAATTACTCTAGAGTCATGGTGATCTCAGTATGTATCTAAGCTGCCTCAGTGAATAAGGGCAGACTCCTAATAGCTGTAATTGCAAAAATAAAACATCATTTAATCACAGAAGATAGCAAATATGGTTTTCACAGCACCTTGTTAGGCAGATTTTTTTACTTCAGAAATCCTGTCTTTCAGAACTGCATGGGTTTATCTGTGCACTGTATCTTCAGAAAAGGAGTAGTTTTAACAGATAAGAACTGTGTAAATTTCTGATTGTAGTTTTTTAGAGAGTGTGCCACGTGTACCATTGTAACACAGACAAGTCCATTAAGAAGCATAGATGTTTAATTGTTGGTAATCATGTGGGTTACAAGTTAAATTCATGAAGTGAATACCATCAAAGATTAGAATTGTCTGGAGTCTTACATTTTTTGTACTGGCTCTTTGAATTTCAAAAACTAAGAAAAAATGCTGAGCAAGTGAGTCTAAGCAATAGAAGTTGATAAGGCAGTAGACTTTATTACACAAATGTTTAAGTAGCAGAAACAGACTATTTTTTATTCTTAATTGTATTTTGAAAAAAACCTTCTTCAGATGCTGAAACTTTTGTTTAGTCTTTTTTTTGCTTAACTGCTTAGTAATCCATTATTATAAAATATACGTCTCCTTGTTATTCTTACCAATTGCTTACAGAGTAAGAAAAAATTATTAAATATTGCTCTATATTAGTGCAAGAACTTTGTAATGGAATGGGTCTTGTAGTTAAAGACCTGGAAGAGCAAGGGTTATCTACAACTTTAGCAAGTTTATTATGGCTTAGTGATCTGCAGATTGATTTCATTTGCTGTCAGTTAAGGCTCTCTTAATGTCAAGCTTTCTTTGCATAATGCCTTGAAATAAAGACTGATGAAGATTTTTTAGATTGATGCCGCTTACATAAACTGACCCTGATTTGCCCTTCTGCATGACAATATAAGTGACAGCAGTTAGACAAAAATATAGCAAAGAATATGCAACTTAAGGATTAGGAAAAATACGGTAAACCTTTCAGAATATAAAACTAGGCATAAAAAACAGGCTGTTCTCTTATTTCCACACTTACCATGTATTGAAGAAATAGACTGGGATAGCATCCCAAATACTATTGAAATTCGAAGAGGATAAGTTTTGAAAGGATTAAAAGTTAAACTGTTTTGTTTTACCAGATTATAACTATTTGTCACTAATTAATTTTGGTGGGGGGTTTTGTTGGGGTTTTTTTGCTGGTGTTTTGTTGTTAGTGGGTTTTTTGGAATTTTTTTGAACTTTATATAAAATTTGGTACATAAATCCACATGTTATTACCTGCAAATTTTATTTTTTACATTGTTATTTTGCAGGAATCATAGCAAGCTATTTTGAAGCTATTGCCTTGATTTTTCATTTGCTGAATTGATTGCTTGTCTAGCGACGTGTTGCTAGTATCCTAGAATCACAAATTCCAACATTATGTTGGACTGTGAAAAGTACAAATTCTTGGGATTCATAAAATCTTTGCTATAGGGGTTCCAGGACTAATATGCTTTAAGTAGGGCATTTAGTACTTGTCCATTGCAGTACCCAATTTTATTATAGTATTTTAGAGCTCTTCCTTCATTATGGTGTCTTCTCTCATTTTTGATCTCTCCCTGTTAGATGCAAAATGGTGGTAAGAAATTAGGGGGTCAGGAGAGAATGGAGACAGCTGGAGGGTGCTCTAATTAATGGAAATAGGATGAATGTGGAACTGTTGTTTAAACCTGAATAATAAGCATACACAGCCTCCATGTTGGCAAGTTTGCCTGCTAAGGATTGGATTTGTTATGGCTTTTAAGAAGATAAGATCCCTGGAATGATAAAAATTTATTTATCCTCTTGGAACTTTGATAGAATTTGAGATCCTCTGGATTGCTTCAATGTCATTATCTTTTCTGATAAAAAAGCAGTTCTGAACTAAAGATCAGAAGGGAAGAGTAATCCCTTCCACCTGTGTGGGCAAACTTATGATGTACATTTAGGGCCTGAAGACTATATTTTAGTTCTGATTTCTCTCTGTTAAGAGGCAGATTGTGTGTCCTTTAGTACCAGCACTGGTGGATCCCCCTCCTCCTGATTCATCTTAATTGACAAATACTAAAGGGAGAGATCGGAGAGCAAAGCCTCCTGCCATTGCCGCAGTATGTAGTGCCAGACTTTCCCTCCATCCAGTTTTCCAATCTCGACTATTTTTGGTTTTGGCTTAATACTGTGCAAGCAAAAGATTAGGAGTTGAGGTTTAAATTCTCAAGTTTTTACACATGCTTGCAAAGACCACAGGACTGGGTTATGAGCAGAGATTGCCCCACATGTCAAAATGTGATGTTTGCCTGTACCTTGGCAAAGGTCACTATCCTAGATACCTGATTTTTCTGCCTTTATTCCACATGAGACTTGTTGCAAATTCTACTCCTTTGGGAAATAGACTATGCGACTGAATAAACATTTAATGCCTAGAGAGCACATAGAATAGCAGTAAACTGGTTATCCCTGCTTAAAACTGGATTGGGCAGGGAAAATGACAAAAAAACATCCCAGAGTATAAGAAACAGTGCTAAAATGTCTCCAGAATTTTTTCCAGCCTTCACCATTTTTTAACACATTAACAGATAGGTCTTAACAAATGAACAGATCTTCTGAAACAAATGAATATGTTTGTGTTCAGCACCCATTTATTGTCCTACTGCTCTTTGAGCCCACATAAACATAAGCATTTGCATATGACTTGTGGAAAGGACTTCTGCAGCTTAACTAAACACTTTCTGAAAAACTGATTTTTAGGTTTGTTTTGAAAATGGCTTCTACTATTTCATTTAATGTTAATATGTTAATGTTAATAAATATTCCCAGTTTACCTTCTTTATACTAGTCATGTTTTCCCATTGACTGTCATAATCACTTTCATTCTTGGACACTCCATCAGAAGTTTCTTTTCAGGTTGCTTTCTTCATTTCTGAACTACAAGAAAGTGAAAACAGTAGAAATAATCTGTAGTTTCTAGAGTTTGTAAGCTATGAAAGTGATTTCTCTGTTACCAACATTCATAGGCACAATTACTCATAAATTACCTAACTACAAGTAGTGGTCCAGCTCTGAAAAATGGATAAAGGTAATACTAATGAATTAACATCAGAGGTCGTTTGAAAAATGGTACTCTCTTGAGTGTTTTTAAGTTACGATGGCCTGACTTAAATTAGGCCTTTCAGTTAGGATTCTTGGATAAGAATCAGCTGCTTTTGTTGATCCACCATTAGGGTCACCACTCAAGTACATGATACTGCGATGCCTGCAGTCATTACCAAATTCAGTAAAAATATTAGAAAGGGCTTTCTCAGTCTCATTACAACACCCTATGATATGGGATGTTTTACTTCTGATCCTATTAGTGAAGAATACTTTATGCTTTTTAGGAAAACTCATCTCACCAATGCCTATCCTTCTTGGTTTTCTCCTTCCACGGTTGCTATAAGCATCCAGTTTTATAAACAGAATTCAGAAATTCACTTTATCTCTTGTGCTTCTAAGGGATTGGATCTGGTTGTTGACTGTTGGCCAGACCAGGGAAAGGACCTTACTTGCCAGGCTCCCAACCTAATAATCCGAATCACATTCTGTGTCGGCGAGTTTTCCTTTTCCTCTTGCTCAAACAGGACGGGGAGCCCAGGCACATGTTGTCTTGAGCTAATTTATTATTTTAGCAGTCTCATATACAGAGTTGAGACACGGGAGATGTTACATAGCTCATGTAGCCACAGGCATCTGTACTTTCTAGTTACAGAGCATTCTTAAAGGCTTTTCAGCCAATAGCAAGGATCTAAAGTTTACAGACAACTGTTTTAGCCTATCCTTATGCAAACATGTACATCTTCTTTAAAACCACACTTGCTTGTATGCCTTATATAATAGTGCACAATATTCCAGTATTAAGTTTTAACTTATCTGTCTTGCTAAGCCCATTTTCTGCTACTTTAGAACCTTTCTCAGCCAAACCTAGAAACTAACAATTGTTTCAATGTCCTTGCTCTACTTTATAATTGTATCTTCTTCTATATTCTAGCTTGCACAGCGGTTCCTAAATTCTTTCACTCCATTCTAACACTTAGATTTTCCCACACCTTAAAGACCTTTTCATCTTTTGTATTTCCCATGTTCTGCAACCTTATTTTAAGTTCTCATTTGCTGGAAAGGCACTTGGTGCATTTACTGAAGACAAAGCAGAAAGTAGTGTCCTCCAAAATATTATCTAAAAGGCTCATCTGGTAGCAACACATCTTTGAATTGTTGGTCTAAACGAGGACAACCAGAGCTCTGCCGTCAGAAAAGTTCGTGTCTTCTTCTCTTTTGTTAAGGAAACTTGCAGTGTAGCCCTTTCAAAGGGTGACTCCAGTGAGCCAATGGGTGCCCTACTTGACCCCTTACACAGCCCACACTCATGGGCAGTCAGACCAGGTTTCCTTACAGATTCGACACCAGCTTTCCCATTGCAGTGTCTCAGATGTCTCAGTCCATAAAGCCATTTATTCACGGCGCAGTAATACAGACACAGCTTGAGCTGGTGCCTCCGAGCAGCACCCCAGCAAAGGAACCCCGGATCTTTTACACCCGCAGTCTCCCCACATGCAAGTCTTGCCCTTCCTCCTGAGTCTTCAGCTTCTGTCCCCACTCTGTGTCCATCCACCCAGCTGGTGTCACCAATCTTCATCTCCTTTGTTATCCAGAAGGTTGGCAACTCCCAGCTCCTGATGTCTCTGTTAGTGTCCATTCACCTGGCCGCTGTCACCCATCTTCATGCCCCTTGTTATCCTAAACTGTGGCAGTTCACAGCCTCTTGTCCCAGGCTCCCACCTAGAACTCAGTTTACATCTCAATCTGAAGCTTGCCTGTCCAGCTACCTGGACCAGATGTATTACTCAACACTTTCAACCTGTTGTCCAACTGAACAGCATTCTCACTTAACTTATTGACCCCTTGCACAGAAGAGGCCAGACTTCAGTATAGTGGAGTCTCACTCATCCACTAATTTTTAGCTTGTGTTGTTTGGGATTTATACCTTTCTAATCTCTCATATGACAAATGCCAAAAAGGCAGACAAACAATCACTGTCTCCCAACAAGAGTTTTCTTCAGCTGTAAATCCATTGTTATAGAACTAAATATTCAGAGATTATAGGGATCATTTTATTTGATTGTCCTCAGATTATGCTGGTTAAAAGCAAACTTTTTGAAAAAAAATTATTTATATAATGCTAACCTTTAAGGATAGCAAATTGTTAAGCTCAGTGATGATGCCACTTCTGTCAGACATTTGCTTTGGAAAGAGGGATGCTAATGTGTGTGCTCATTGTGAAGGTATTAGGTGTACTGTGTTCTTTAAATTTCCTCCTCATATTTTGGAACAAAAGATGCTGTCACAGAAATTTCTGATAAAACATTTTCATAGCATAAATTAAGTCTTGAACGTAAGTCTTATTGAAAATCTAAGCATTTGCATGTTGTTGGGATTTTTTTAATGCTGTTAAAGTTTAAGAATGTATGAAGCAAATTAGTTATCTCATTAACATCTGGGTTTAGGCAGAATGAAGGGAGGACGCCTGTCCATCCTATATGTGGCAGTTAACATTAGATTAAGGGTGTGTCCATGAAAATTCAACTTTCCTTGGTAATTATATTCTCTAGAGAAATTGACTAGTGCTTTTTCCTCTGGTGGCATCATGAATTTGAATAATTAACTGGAATTTTGGTGAGAAGCCAAAGTGAAAAAATTAATTTGCTATCCGACCTAACAGATATACTTTAGAATTTCCGGCAAAACTACAAAATATTGCTTTATGTAGGATGAAATACTTATATTGAATTAAAATGCAGTGCTACCATGAGCATTCTTAAGAAAAGCAGAAGAAATGAAGCAGGTGTTTCACAAAACTTTGCACACGTTTCTAGCCCCTGGGCTCTCTAGACTTGAGCATTCACCTAAAATCTGATGCAAGGATTAGGACTCAGTAGTGAGTATTTATGTGTGAGCCGCATAATCGCAGTTGTCATCTTGATGAAATCTGCCAGAAGAGACCTTTGTCTCGCCTAGTAAATGGCAATTAAAGCATAGACTATGCTCAGCTTTTTTGCATGGAAAATAAAAAGTGGATATATGTCCCCTTCTATCCATATGCAAAATATTTGATTCAACTTGAAAATGTTTTAATATACAATTAAGAACCTGCTTCTTGTGGCCAGAAGGGAATAATCTATACCCCTTCATAGCTCTAGTAAAAATATTTAAGGAATGTCTATACTGAGCCCGGATTTTGTGGCGTGGTCGTTTTATTCTCTTGGAGTCAGTGACAGACTTTTTCTACAGTGGTTAAAACTAAGTCAGTATTTTTTTCACACGTAAAGCATATTTCTTTCCTAAAAGTAATTGAAATTGGTCTTAGTTAAGAGAGCACTATTTAAAACCAATGAAAAAAAAAATTCTAATTTTCAATAAAGTACTGTGTTGGCAAATAGTTGAATTAGTTATTTCGGACAGTTTGTGGAGAGCATTTCAAAGAGCAGAAGAGTTTGTCAGATCTCACATTTACATTCCATGTGAAGTTGCTTTAGATTTTTCTACTTGGTAATCTGATAGGCTAATGTCTGCTTCTCTCCCCTCCTTAAATTTTTCTCCTACATATTCACCTATAGTTAATCAATAGATTTTAGACAATTAAGACTTAGTGTTTAGGTAACATTTATTTATAAAAATTGTTTTGTTTATATAAGATCTCTCATCCATGTGTAGGAATTCCTTAAAGTGAGAAGGACTATGCTTTTAAAAATTTATTTTACTAACATATGTTAGGTTGTGGAGAACAGAATTCTATACTTCAGCTTTTGTATGTTTTTTCTGGTTCTAAGATGTCACTTCAATAGGCCAAAAGCAATATAATCAAGATTCAGACAACTTGTGCTTCCACTTGACATTTCACATGAATTTTGATGAGAAGTTTTATTCTCTTCTTTCTCCTCAAGACTGAATGTATGATGGGATACTACCATGTTTTATAATAAAACTGCATCCTGACTTTCCTGTAGTGACTGCTGCTGTTTGGTTCTTCTCATCAGTGGTAATGCATTATGCTCGCATTAAGTAGGTTTTCATGCTCACTTTAATGTGAACTTTATAGTAGTGTCAGTGACTACCCTTCTCTCTTTCTTTTGTCCCTGTCTAGAATATACTCTGCAAAAGAAGCTGTAGACAGGATACCAGCCTGAAACTTCTGTCAGTTTTTTCTTTTCTTTCTCACTGAAACCACTTACCTGAAAAATTCTAACCCTTCCTCACAAACTTAAATATTCATTTTGAATCAAGACTGTGTAAGAGGATAGGAAGAATACAATGCAGTGGTAACGTTTTCCCCATTGCTGTAGCTTAAGTTACAAATTCTTTGGGGCAGGAATTTTTTCTCCTTTACGTTTTGCATGTAACTGTGCTTGACTGTGGGCAACAGACAGTGAGAATGGTCTTTGATGTAAACATTATTGGCCTATAAAAGCCTGCATTTCCTTAATTTTGTTAAGTGACAATTTTCATGCATGGTCTAGAGCTATTTTTAAGTAGTCAAGGCTACAGGTAGCTCCTTTGCTATAAAATTCTCGGGATGCTTTCTACCTGATCATACCAAGTAAACACATTTGTCTTCATTTATCAGTTTTTAAAAGATTGAGGTAATTTCTGAAAGTCTTATAGTTTNTGAAAGTCTTATAGTTTGTAATAATTTTCATGGTAACTGTTGTTGTTATGCCCATCCACTGTGGTTTCCAGTAGAAGCACTTTCCCTTCCATCGCTGTCAATTTCAATGCTCCCTTTTCAATTTTCTTGTAGGAAGTCATGTCATTACCTCTTGCAGAGAATCTAGCCTTTTATTTAGAGCTTCATTCCCTTGGGCTATCCTCTGAGACCTACAGGGTAAAGTAATTGTTATTGAAGCGAAGGGGATAGAGTTAGGCCTCGTGTGTGGCACTGAGTCAGCTTTCGTTGGGGGAAAAAAAAAGTTGTAACAAAACTGACCTGCTTTTTGGCACATTTAAATTGTGCATGCCACGCTTGAATGGAACTGAACAAAAAGTTTAGTGTTGAAATGAGATACAAGGAGAATAGATCATTAAAGAAGTGCCAAACAGCTGCAAAAGTGCAATTTTGCTGAATGCGGTTTTCCTTGAGGTTTTTTTCTCCCATGCCAGGGAAGCTGCTGTATTTATATC
>WEIT01004311.1:453-11918 GCA_013389985.1 Dryoscopus gambensis | reverse complement strand
TAGTCTTGTAAATGTGATGGGATAAATTATTTCCACTCCTCTGAATTTGCTGTCTTCTCAAGGTTTTAGATTTTGAGCTTGAATTTAACAATTCGATATTATGTGAACAGCACAATGTAATAGTAATATTTGCTGTGTTTTTAAATCTGTTTCTGATATAGTTAACTTTCAATGCTTTGTACCATTTAGTGTCAAGTGAATATTTTAAGTATTAACAATGAGAAATGAAAATAAAACCCCATAGCTGTGACATCTTACATCACTAAAATTTGATCTGCACAGGCTCAGAGTTTTACTCCCTGCTTTTTAGTGCAAGCTGAAAGTAGAAATGCTGAAAGTTTAGAGGCTAAACTCTTGACATATCTTGGGCAGCGGTGGGGGGGTCAGTGACATTCCGCTTTTGATTCATGAGTAGAAGACTAGATTTTTTTGGAAAGTCCCTTTATTTTTATATTGTAAGCCATTGTAGCCCATTTTTTGATTATTTTCTCAGCATATTCTTTTAGATAGTCTGAAGTATTTTCTTTACTATGCCCCTGCTATTCCTCCAAACAAATTTAATACTTCATCTATACTGAGCACCCCACAGGAACACATGACTTAGGAAGGGGAAAAAATCAGCAGAAAAATAGGTGGTCTGAGCGTTTATGCGTTAAATATGCATGTTAATTAGAAAAAATTGGAAAAAATATGAAAACAGATGTTACGTAAATTATTTCAGTCTCAGGATAGTAGTAACTTATACACTGACAATAACTTTTATCCATGCATGTGTATGTGTATTTCTGTATCTGGAACATTTATGCAACTGCTACATGGATAGCACTAGAAAAATAACTTCTTAGATAGGCCTTCTGAGTATCAGCTGTCTTTGTGGGTGTTTCTCTCCTCTGTTGTCCATTGAGCTCATGAAAGAAGGTTCCTCAGAAAGGCGCTGCCAACAGAATCAGTCATATCATCAGACTCATGGAGAGTATTTCAGGTAACTAGCATTACATGTATGGAAAACATTTTTCTCTGCATATTGATATTGTACTAGGCAGCAGAAATTTTAAAATTTAAGTCCTTTATGTTCTCACATACCCCATTCTTTACTCTGATCTCTTTGTTTCTCTTAGCTCCTCTGCAGTGGAAAAAAAATTCCTAAGGCTTTCTAGTAGAAGGTATTCCAGCAGAGACAACTAAAATGTTGAGAACATGTTAACAGAAGAGAGAATTTTTTAAGTGGATATTCATGCTAGAATTCATCTGCTCTTAGTGGAGTCATTTTGTCATTTTATAAAGAAGACACTTCTGACTGACAACCAATTTTCTGAATATAAATTCTGATATAATTTGAATAATTACATAATTTCTGTCCACGTTAAAAAAGCAGACATATGTGCAGTTCGCTTTCTAATTATCACCACCAGAGACTGAAAAGTTAACTTCTCAGAAAATGAAAGCAATATAACATGAAGTAAGGGGAAATGTTGANGGGTTTTTTTGTTTGGTGGGGGGTTTTGGTTTTTTATTTGTTTTGTTTTGGTTTTTTTTGTAAAATCCACAATATGCTGTAGGAGGGTAAAAGGCTGCAAGATGTAGACAATGAATTGTGGAAGAAGATTCTAGCAGATTGGATTGTTAGTATTGAAGACTTTTTAAAACAGTGTTCAGGATATGCAATTGCTATTCTAGCAAATGCATTATGCTAGTAAATGTATGAGAATGTGCTACTGTAAGAAAATGAATTACAGAAAACTATTAAGAAATCTTATTTATGTCTTGAAGAGGAAATATATTACCATAAATCCTACTTTATACCAATAAATTGTGTTGCCTACACAGAATTATTTAAACAAGAAAAAAAATCAGTGATGTGTTAATCCTTCACTGCACATGTATTCTTTCACATTGGAAGAGTCAGATCTCATAGGGACAAAAAGAAACTGTATAAAAAGGAGCAAAATTGTTCCAGCTGTGTATCTTAAATTTTCAGGAAGAAAACTACTTTGGAAACTTCAATATTCAGTCTCAAACTAATGGTAGTGATGGCTTCGAAGCCTGTTTGAGCCACCATTTTTCTCTGAGGTATTGTTGCCTTTTCTGTGCTAGACTTACATATTTTCATGAGCAGGCAGCATGTACTGATGATTCTTTTCCCCAGAAGATAGTTCCTGTATTGTTACTTTGTAATGGAATAAGAGTAACCTTAACCCCTGAGCCCACACCTGTTAGAATACCTCCGTGCCATTTCTGCCGTGGTCATATTAAGGAAGTAACTCAGTTGTGCACTTGCGTGGGTTCTGGCTTTGGTGGAAATGTCCGGGTTTTTCTCCACAGTCAGCTGAAAGTAAAAACCTGTGGTCATTGTACCCTGATGCTCTCACTGTTGCCAACATTAATAAAATAATAATGGCAAAATTGTAATTCTAGCTCAAAATAATATCCATCCGTTAGTTTTGGGATGCTGGGAGGCAGCAATACTTCTGCATTCAGCCATCCTTGTAGTTGGATGTAGGGTAGATACATGCAATTCAAGTGCATTTCCACAAGTATTATGAACTACTGTGATTTTTGCTTCAGTAAAAATATATGCCTACTGAAATTTTATTTGGCCATAGATCATAGTGAAACTCCTTTCCTGCCAGTAAGCAGCAGTTTATTCATGTAGCATTCTCTGTTATTCTTTGGCCTAGTGACCTTCTTTCCAGATTCTGAAAGAAATTAGGAGAGAGCGGCTGCTTTGCTTTTGAAAACCACAACCTAACAGAATCAGAACCAGACTTGCCAAGAATCTGTGCTACTATTTGGGCATCATTGAATAACAATAAAAAATAATTAGGAAAAGTTTGTGAAAGAAATATTGACATAATTTTGCTTGTAAGTTAAATACTGTATATTAACCCTGTGGGCCCTAGAAGTGCCATTTGTTTTGGTCTGTCTTCATTACTGTCCAGATATAGTTAGACTTGGATATTCTTGTTCTGCTGTGGCCAGCTAGTTCTCTGGATCTGTGGCGAAACATGTGGATCATTAATGATGCTAAAGTTTGCATTCAGCCTCCTCTGCATCATTGCTCTTCTGTTTAGAATTCTGTGAGATAAAGACAAAGATAAGGATGAAATGTGAGACCTGTAGATGGAAATGATAAAGCCTTCTGAGTCAAAAGATGTGAGAAGTAATACTCTTAAGATATCTTGGCTTTCAAATACTTCTGTAATCAATTTTTTATTGTAAATTGTGGTGTGAACAAAACATGAAAGTTTGTGTTCTGTTAAAACTTGATTATTCCAATGTAACACTCTTTGAATAGCCAAATAGCTAGAAAACATAGCAGGCTTTCCCACTTTTTTATGTATCTTGGTTTTACTCGAGTTGATTTATATTTCAGAGTGTTCTCATTATTATGAGCACTAGCACATTAAACACTTGAGAAAAAAATAAACGTCTCTGATCTAAAAAAAAAAAGTGCATATGTATACATACACATATATATGTAAAGGTTTCATTTTCACAAATCCAATTGTAGTAGTAAAGATGATACTGTTTGTATTACAGTAAGCATTTGTATTTCATGCAGTTCTTTTTGTGCAGTTTTTTTCCTGCCCTCATTAATAAGTATCACGGTACTTTCCAACCCAGCAATATTTCTTAGGATGACTGGCTTTAATACTATATCCCTATTTATTCATACGCATTAATATGACTAGAATTTTTATATGGGGAAGTTCTCTCTCATTCACTTCTCTGGGAAGGCTATGATTTTTGTAGGTATGTGCATCCATCTGTCAATGCTAGATGATGCCGAATTGTAGGAATGTTCCTTGTGTTTGAAACAGAAGGTAGCAAGGCTTTTGGCTATAACTTAGTTTTTGTTGTGAATTTGTTTCATGATTTCTGATTGGCTTTTGAGAGATCTCTGTCTGGTGTACAAAAAAAAAAAAATCTTGTCATAGAAAACTCTGCTTTGGTTGACAAGATGTGTGGGAGAGCAGACGTAGCATTCAGCAGCTTTAGGCTGTAGTACTTATTGTATTCAACAGAGATAAATACTCCCTTTGATTCCTGTTGATAAAGGTGATACTGCAGTCTGTGTTTCTGAAAAGATGCTCTGAAGCATTCATTACTAGTTGACACTTGCAAAGAGCTAGGGGTGATTCTGAGGGGTGATGTGATGCGACAGTGGTCCCCATGAAAGCTGAGTTTGTGCAACATCACTAAAGAGGTCTTAGTGCAAACCTAATCCCAAAGGTGGGGATCGTCAGAGGGACTGCTTAAGGAACTGAATGTGAATGTGAGCTTCTGTTTCTGTGTTGTATCTTAAAAGGAGCTTTTTTGCCAAATGTTTTTAACATTTTTGCTTTTTCATCTTTATTCAGGGAAATAGTAGTTATCTGTGCTGCAGTATCTTGGCGTCTCTTTTGTGTGCATATATATCTGTGTGCAAGTTATGTGTGGTAGGGAGAGAAAGTGCAAGTAAGTGATATGGAAAGCGATGAAACTTGATGCTTGAAATGTTTTCCTATAGAAGCTGGTTCTGTAGTCTGAGATTCATCCAGAAGAGGAATATAGAGGAACTTTTTTGTTGCTGGAGAAAGTTGCTTCATGTCTAAGGAAAAGGGTTGTAAGGAATGATTTCATCCTGAAACTTTCAGAGATCCTGAGGATTAGTACGTATACATACAGGGCTGAAAAACAAGAGACTGGGAAATTCATTGAATTATGAGAAAGAAATGCAGGATGGTATTACTGCCTTAACAGTAGTTAGTGGTATTACTGAGGAAACATTGTAGAGCATTTTTTCACCAGGTGCATTGCAAGCAGTGAAAGCTCAGGTACAAGACCTTTTGGAAGTCCAGCTGGAGTGAGGAGTAGTGGAAATTGTCTGCATTCATTAGTTGACTGAAAATGAGAGGGGAGAAAAGTGTGTTGTTACTGCAATCTGAATGTCTCAGAGGAGCAACATTGCCAAGAGTACTCTTAAAATAGGTTTTGAAGTGACCGTGTAGTGTTGTAGCAGCTGATGATGAGTATCATTGAACAGCAGAACATACATTATTTTTCTTGGTTTACTGCAAAAATATTTGGAGGCATTTTTCAAGCAATACATGTTTCCAAAACCAGTTCTATAATTTTATATATTCCTGGTTTCTCTGCACCTTTAATATTTTGATGACTAGTCCAACAGGAAGGAAAGTTATTACGGTAGTTGAATAGCAAGAAAGAAATGGTTAAAGGTAGGTAAAAATGTTTCTCTTGCTATGAATAATACAGTAAGAGTTACATAGGCAGATGCATCAGGCACTTTCTTTAATATGTAATCTGATTTTCCATATATACTTATAATTGTTCAGTAAGAAATTTGTCAGAAATATACTGTGCCTATAATTAAAAAGTAATATACATGAAATGTAACAGTGGAAGGTCTGCTATTTTATTGCATGTTAATAATCTGCAAAGTAAAATCTTAATCCATGTTTTTAAATTACTCTGATAGCACCAGGGTCCATAAGTCTTAAATATCCTTGTTTTCAGGTATTTTTTCCCCCTCACTCACGTTGCATACTTAATATGGAGGATAACATATTCCAGTGCATTGTGAAACATATTTAAACAAACCTAAAACTAATAATGCAGAAATTGCAAACATCACAATAATTCTAATGTTCCACTCTTCCTAATTAGGTACTGGGAGATGCATATCTGGAGAGAAGGTGAAAGAATAGTTTTCAATACCTCAATTGGGTAAATAAGGTTAAAATCTGTAGGTAAAACTACTTCTGTGAGCAGTTATCCCAGTATGTATGAGTTTATAAAGACTTCTGTTTAATGACCAAGTTAGCAGTGAATTATTTTCTTGCTGTAAGCAAGGGATACATTGCACACTTGATTTTGTCTTTCCACAGAGTGCCTCAACCTCAGAAAGTAGATAATAACAGTAGAGTAATATTTGTCAAATGTTTCTTGGAACAGAAAAAAGTATAAATTGGGCTACTTAAATGTGGAAATCTAGTAAACACAGGCTGGTTAATATTTGTAGTTGGAAATATTGAAGTGCTTTACAAACAATAGTGGATATTAGTTGTACTGTGGGATTCAGTTGAGGATGCTGGTCCTCCCTAGGAACTGATCTGAAGGAGGAGCTGAAATGCCAGTGAATCATTTTCTTTAGTACCCAAAGTTTCTAGCTAAATTTGATGAGTTTATAAATTTACCTTTCAGTTGTCTCTGAGAAGAATAGAAGCTTGTAAACACGTTCACTGACTTGGGACTCAATCAGGGTCTTCCAGTGTGTGAAACTTAGAGAAATGTCAGAAAATCCATACGATACTGCAAGCAAAAGGGTGCTCCAGATGAGTATGTGTTGCTCATGTAGTTAGCCAGCCTGTCAGCCTGTGCAGTGTGCTTACAGTGTTTGCATCAAACTCAATTTCCTCCTTTGTGTTTATCCTTACATTGAAGCCGGTGTCCCCCAGAGAAGGTTTGTCCTTTCATGGTAACTCCTGGGTCACTATCACATTTATAGAAATAACGTTAAGAAATTAATCCGTTACTTACTGTGGATTTTCTGTAGCTAATGGCTCTTACAGTGTAATATGAAAATTCTAACACCCCAATTTCCATGGCTAAGCTTGCCGCATCTGTGAGGTGTGTAACACAAAGTGATAGCACTGTCCCCAGCGTGGGATTGCGAGGTGTTGCAGGTACCCCTCCCTGCAGCAGAATGCTGCAGGTGGACAGCGGGGTCAAGTTACAGAGACTTTCAGCATCCACCTAGTCGTTCTTAGACTTTGCCTGCAGCCAAGTAGGAGACCTTATCAGCATTAACTTGTTTTGGGGAAAAAACCCCAGCATAATGGACAAGTGGGCAAATGAGAGCAGCTGGGGATGTGGGAGGTCACAGAGCAGCACAGGGATCTGGCCAGTGGGGACAGCTGCAGGCCAGAGCCACCGGTGAGCAACAGGCTTTACCTGCTTACTCTGGCTCCCAGGCATTTGGGAACTCTTGACATGGATTCCTCTCTCCCGCATCAGTAACATCTCTGTTACTGACACAGCAGTTTTGAAGGATGAAATGTTCTTTTCTTTCCTAATACTACAATCATTTAAATGTGCTGGGGTTTTTCTGGTTGTTGTTGTTTTTTTTTTTTCCTGGGGGAATCTTTAGACAGCGCTTGACATCGGTTATTCTTGTCTCTTTAAAGGCAGAAATAGATATTCAAATTCTTGAACTGGAACTTTTATAAAAGGCTGTCAGTCCTCTGATGCTGTTGTATACAGCCCAACTATCTGTTATTTCCATGATAAATTTTGCATTTTTATGAATACCTTCTTTAAATGGAGAAAGTTTTAAACAGGTAATTTTTGCATTTCTCATTTGATCATGTGATCTGTTTGCGTAGTGAATTCTGTATTAAACACAGTGATATTTATTAAGTGTGGATTATAAAGCGGTTAGACAAATGTTAAGCACTGTTATAAGTACAGTCCTCTATCAAAAAGTTAAGATGTCTAAATGAATTCTCAGACATTTAAACAAACTATTTATATACGTAAGTAGGATTTGTTGCAAATAAATGAAACGGATCTAATTTTAACTGAGTTGTTTGGGTTTTTTAAATTTACTGAGCGTTAATATCAATGGAAACATTCCTGTTTAAAGATGCTGCTTCTCTTATGCTGGATTAATGGAAGTGGCTGTATTATCAGGATGTTATACTTCTGATAATGGGAGATATGTTCATATATACAAATACATATATTTTTCTTAAATCTGGTTTGATACTCCAATTCCCATTGTTAGGTGCAAATTAAAAAGAATTTTGCTCTGGTAGGGGGTTCTAAAGCCTTGACATTATTTTAATCTGATAACGAATGGCTCTGAGTTCGTGTTCTTTCAGTTGCTGGCAACAAATCTAAACCTGTGTTTTTTGGATTTATGAGGATAAGTCCTGCTTTGGCAATCTTGTAGATCCTCAGGAGAATAGTTAAACAGTGATTAATCATTGTTTCTTCACTGAGTGTGCAGAAAAGAATGGAAAAGCTGCATTTCACACTTCTGAAGCAATTAATCCCCATGATCTTAGCCAGGTTTGTCTTGTAGATAAGTTGGGATACAAAACTGTACCTAATTTATCAATGTATGCATGCCATAAAGTATAAAACACACAATTTATTTCATATCATTTATAGTCAAATGTAAAAAAAGAGTGACTTTGCCATATCCAAGAGTGTTTCTTACATTACCTTCATATAAACTAAGTACCAGAGATTACAATGGGATTCCTGTTTATTGTGCACATCTGGTGCAGTCACTATGCATTTTCTCATTCACTTGCTGGCATTTTTAGTGATTGTGGCATAAATCACCTTGCTAATCAGAAACATAAGTGACGGGAAGTCATCTCCTTTTTTTGAACAATGGGAAAAAACATATGGCTTCTTAGACAGGACTTGGCTGTTATACTATTTATGTGGCATTATATTCTGTATTTAGAATTTCATATTAATTGCTGTGGTTTGATTGAAGGCATAGAATGCCCTGTGGTTTTGGCCAAAGTATTTGTTTTATGATCTACTCGTGATGCCTTCCACGCTTAATATCTGTTGTATTTGTGCACATCAAAAAATGGAGCTGAGCATGCAGGCTGTATTTTAAAATGTTTTAAAATGTTTTAAAATGCTTTTTAATCAATGTGAAAAGGGTGTTGTGTGTTCTGAATGACACCATGTAATAGAAGACTGTTATAAATCGTGTGGCATAGTAAACGAGAAATGTTTGCCCTTGTAGTAATCACATATATTCTAAACTTCTCCTCCTGCACAGAAGAGGTCTGTAGAAAATCAGACTAGGAGGTGAGACTGGTAGTTTTTGTTAGGGAGGTTTATTGATAATTGTGCTTCTGAATTAAAATTCCCTGTGGGATAAAACATATAATAAGATGCCAAAATTATATTAACATGTGAGGAAGATAATTGCACCCAAAAGCAATTCATGTACAGTATCATTTTTGTGTATCTAGTTCTTCTTCTTACATGAATATTTTGCACTTCATTTTTTGTCACTTACTTTGTGATTCATGACAGTGTTTACTCCTTTAGCCAAATAGTTTATTATTAATAATAATTACTATGAAGAATTTTTAGTAGCCTCTTGAAAGAATATACTTATTTATGGCCAGTGGTTCAGAGTTTTATTTACTATTATATTATTTCTTTTAAATAATTAATTAAACATACAACCTAATTCAGTAGTGTTATTGACCAAGTTTCTCTAACCAGTGTGGAACTCGAAGTTATTGCATAGTATTGGAATACACTAATTTCTGAATTGTCAGGAGTCTGTATATATAAAGAAGATCTTTATTCTCTGTCAGGAAACTCCTAAATAATTACAAAAAATGCTGAATTAAGTGACTTATGATTAAGACTTTCATGTCAGGCTCTTGAAATCTAAGGAGGTAAGCAGGATGTAAAAAGAGCCCATCCCAGGTGAGCAGTTATTACTGGTAACAACTGTCTGCCATTACAAATTCTGCCTCACTGGTAATAAAGAAAAATAGATAATGGAAGAATGCAGGGTGATGCTAAGAAGCACTTGTTAAACCTTACAATGGAGGTCTCCATCTTCTTCGCTCTGGTGTGGGTCTAAATGCACATTGTAGAGATGCTGCATTTGAAAGCTTGTCAGAAAGTATGTTTTTGCCCAAGAATTTGGCCTCTACTGGGAATTGTGAAAAATCCTGAGGATACCTGAAACTAACTGTCATGACATCCTTAAGATTACTTATTGAAAAATAGAGGAACTTCAAAAATAACAGGACAGACATCACCTTAATTTTTTTAGTAGCTTCTCACTGTGAGTTTTCTCCTGTTTCTTCTGTTACATTACATAGTGGAACAGTCATTTCACTAAAAATTTTCAAATTTTGTGTATTAGTCCAACAGGACAAATTCTTCAAAATTTTTCTGAAATACACAATTACCCCTAATAAGTGCCTTCAAATGCTAAAAAAAAAAAGTCTCATCTTTATAAAATGTCTCACTAAGTTTGATTTCATAAATACTGGTTTTTTAGCATTTCTTTTTCATAGTTTTACTCACTAAAAAAACCAGCCTAAAACACATGCGCATAAGCTTCCTGACTCACTCAGTATTACTTTAGCATTTTTACTGGACCTTTGTGTGCATCTTTAAGTAAATGATTTAATTGAAAGCATGTTTGATTTTCCTTGTGTAGTCCTAGGTTAGCCTTTTAGTTTGGATCAGGAATGTATCTTTGAAGCAGATTGTCCACACCATGCTTGTGTTCATACTGCAAAGTTGTGCCAGCATTGGGAAAATTGATTTCTTTTGGATTAAGCTAACTTGGAAGTTGCACACCATCAGTGTGTGAATGGGACTTGTTTTGTAATAGCTGCCAGGGGGCTTTTGGTCCTAGTGACTAGTTCAAATTAAAGCTCCCTAAAAGATGTTTTGCTTGAATGTTGGTCCTCAGAATTAACCATTTTGTTCTACCTGTCAAGCCACATGAAGCAGTTGCCCCTTGCTGACGTAGATCCACATGTTGTGAATCTTGTAGAAGTACCCAGTGGAACTCTTAATGGTTTGTGCAAAGTTCTGACTGATCATCAGGCTTGGATGGGTCACACATTCATCAATGCATTTTTTTTTTAATTATGCAAATAGAGTTGCTGTCATGAAGTTTAGTTATCATATTTAAATACTGAGTGAGTGGCAAAATGAGCTCTTCTCTTTTGACATTGTCCAGGAGTGAAACCCAGAAGTCAGCATTAGGTGCAGTGACAGAGGGCTAAAAGGGAAAGGACAAAGGAGATGCTCATAGAATTGGGAGATGGAAAGGAATAAAGCTCTTGTACGATAAATTCAGTATTTTTCACAGGCATAAATATTGTAGTGATGTAGTCTTTTAAGGGAAAACTGTTTTATTTGCTTGCATGAATTACGGACAGAGGTTTTTACTTTATGCCTTTGTGTCTTGGTAATTTAGACATTTTCTCTTGGAAAGAATTAGATGAGATATAAACTGTAGACTTAAAATTTAAGGCTCTTTTCAAAATGGATAATGGTAGAGTTCCCCTCTTCGCCTTAAACCCAAGGTTGCTTTTGCCCAACTCAGTGTAAAAAAATACTGTGGTTATGAGACACATTTTGATGAGACACATTTTAAAACACCAGTCAATGAGCTGCAAAGTTCACTTTCTTTGACAAATAGTCACAAACAACTCAGGAGAGGGTTAAAGACTGTGTTAAGATAAATTCATTCTTCTAATGAGGATGGTGGATAAAATCATTTACTTCATGTTAATACAGTTATTTAAAACTTAAATTTTGAGTTTACAACCATCTGTCTCAAGGGCTAAGCTCACTATAAACTATTATAATCATTTAAATAAATAGAGGAAAAAACAATCCGTTCAATATGTTGAATCAATATGTCATGCTTTGAATATCTATATAAT
>WEIT01004310.1:0-31012 GCA_013389985.1 Dryoscopus gambensis | reverse complement strand
GAGGGTGGGGAGGGGCTGGAATGGAATTCCCAGAGAAGCTGTGGCTGCCCCTGGATCCCTGGGATGTCCAAGGCCAGGCTGGAGGGGCTTGGAGCACCCTGGGATCGTGGAAGGTGTCCCTGCCTTCCTCCTCCTAAGGGAGGACCCTTAAGGTCCCTTCCAACCCAAACCATGCTGGGATTGACAATAAATTTAATCCCAAACCCACCACGCCAAGAGATCCCAGGACAATGCTGTAAGAGGAAGTTTTATCCCAGCTCTCCCCCAGCCTTAGAGCCGCTGCAACGCTGGAAACGTTCAGACATCTCCCACCTCAACCTCTTAAGGTCCCTTCCAACCCAAACCATGCTGGGACTGACAGTAAATCCAATCCCAAACCCGCCACGCCAAGGGATCCCAGGACAATGCTGTAAGAGGAAGTTTTATCCCAGCTCTCCCCCAGCCTTGGAGCCGCTGCAACGCTGGAAACGTTCAGACATCTCCCGCCTCAACCTCCTCCTCCTGTTCCCTTTGCAGCGTGATCAGTGGCGTTGGGGAGATGGACATTGAGAAGGATGCTCCAAAGAGAGAGGAGGACACCCAGGCCAAGGAGAGGCCTTACCCCGACTGTCCCTTCCTGCTGCTGGACGTGCGGGACCGGGACGCGTACGAGCAGTGCCACATCATCGGGGGTGAGCGGCCACGGCCCCGCGGGCCCCTGGGGGTGGATGTGCAGCTCTGGGGCGCGTTCCAGCCGGGTTTTGTCCCCCAGGTGGGACATCACTGGGTGCAGGGCGTTCCCAGTGCTTATCCAGCACATCCCTCCTTCCTGGGAAGGGATGAGGGGCCCGAGCTGATGTTAATCCCATACTCAGTGTGTCCTCAAGGCTGTTGTATCCCAGGCTGTCGGCGTTCAGCCACTGGATGATTTTCCCTCTTTTTTTTTTCCCTTTTGCAGCTTATTCCTACCCCATTGCAACGTTGTCTAGAACTATGAATCCCTATACAAACAGTATTCTGGAATATGTATCCTTTACATGGAAAAACACGGGAGGATGTTGGTGGGGGCTCCCAAAATCAATTGGAGCTAAGCCAAGCAAAATGAGGGATCTCAAGGAAGGTGGCACAGGAGGTGGAATTACCTGGTGCAGCTCCACTGCCCCCAGCAGGTGCTGGATTCTATTTCAGGGCCCCTCATGACTCCGGTGGGAGCTGCCTGGATTTGGCATTTCTCAGGATTTTGGCTGCTGGGAGGCAAAGCCAGACTTGGGCACTGCTCTCCTGCTGCTGCTCCAGGGGTGCATCCATCCAATCCTTTGGCTTCCTGTCAGCGCCGTGGTGGGGATTGGGGACAGCCAGAGGATTATTAGGGAGGATTAGTCTGATCATTCCCAGGTTGTTGACTCTGAGGGAGGGTTGTAAACAAAGGTGCCGATGCCATTCCCAATCTTCAGGCAATGCTGGGTCCAGTGGGAATTAGGCTGGGTCCTTCCAGTGTCTGCCAAGCCTCAGCCATGGAGAATTCCACAGGGAAAACATTCCTGCTGCATGCTGGCAAGCCAAGTAGGGAGTCTCCCTCCCCGTTCCCATTTATTTGTCTCTTTTTCTTCCTAAAATGTGTCAGTATCCCTTTAAGAATTCCTTAACAATTCTCCCAGAAAAATGCACATGGGAAAATCATCATCGTGTACGACAACGACGAGCGCTTGGCGAGTCAGGCGGCCACCACCATGTGTGAGAGGGGCTTCGAGAACCTCTTCATGTTATCCGGGGGTAGGTGGGGCTGGGAGAGCTCCCGGAGACCTCCTGGGGAAAAGGGGACTTGGGAGCAACTTGTGGGAGCTGGAGATGGGGAAGAGGGGAATCGTGGAATCGCGGGATGGTTTGGGTTGGAAGGAAACTGAAAGATCACCCAGTTCCAGTTGTATGGGCAGGGACACCTCCCACTGTCCCAGGCTGCTCCCAGCCCCAGTGTCCAGCCTGGCCTGGGGCACTGCCAGGGATCCAGGGGCAGCCACAGCTGCTCTGGGAATTCCAGCCCAGCCCCAGGAATCCCTTCCCAAGATCCCATCCAGCCCTGCCCTCTGGCAGTGGGAAGCCATTCCCTGGCTCCTGTCCCTCCAGGCCTTGTCCCCAGTCCCTCTGCAGCTCTCCTGGAGCCCCTTGAGGCCCTGGAATGTGCTGGAAGCTCTCCCTGGAGCCTTCTCCTCTCCAGGTGAGCACCCCCAGCTCTCCCAGCCTGGCTCCAGAGGGGCTCCAGCCCTGGAGCAGCTCCGGGGCCTCCTCTGGACTCTCTCCAGCAGCTCCAGGTCCTGCTGCTGTTGGCCCCAGGACTGGACTCCATGTGGGATCTCACCTGAAATGAGGGCAGAATTCCCCCCTCTCCTGCTGCCCTCATTTCTTGTCTTGGTTTAGAAGGCAGGTGACTGCCAGGGGAAACCAGAGCCTCCCTTGGAATAGAGNCAGAACACGACCTGACCCCCTGTTGGTCAGGGTGTGGGGAGCAGCCCAAAATAATCCTCCTGGAGTGGCAGCTGTGGCTCCGTTGGAGCAGAGGTGATCCTGGAGAAGGGTCCGGTGGGGACAGGATGGGTCCAGTCTTCCTCGGGGAACCCAGTGCAAAAACCAGCTGCTCTGGTGTTCTGAGCTGCAGGTTTTATGCAGGCAGAGAGGCTTTGGCTCCTCCCACTGAGTGGAGCATCTCCCAGTGGGGTGATGTGATGTTATCGGTCACAGGGAGAGCCTTAAATGGCTCATTCCCAGGTGAGATCCCCTTGGAGGGGGATGGGTGCAGGACGAGATAAGGAAGCGCTGCCCCATCTGGTTTTAACGAGTGACCCATGAACAGAAGGCACCCGCCCTCTTTCCCCTGGAGTTACAAGAGATAAAAATATCTTCTAACCGGTTTCAACAGATGAAAATAGAATTACACATTTTTGGTTACTTATTGCAACCCAAGACATTTCTCCATCCAAACTTGCTGGACCTTCAGCTCCATCAGTCCCTCCTGACCCATCCCAGCTGGGATAACGAGCGCTCTGTGTCCCCGCAGGCCTCAAGGTCCTTGCCCAGAAGATCCCGGAGGGGCTGATCACGGGCACGCTCCCCGTGTCCTGCCAGGTGCCAGCTCCCTCGGGGTCTGCCCGCAGGAAAGCGACGCCCAGGGTGCCACCCACGCGTGCGGAGAACAAGTGGAGATTTTCTGCAGACGACCTCCAGAAGTTAAAGCATTACCTGGCCGAGGAGCACCTTCCTTCAGACACTGCCAGTAAGACTCCAGAACGTGCTGCAACCTCGCCATGGGATCATGGAGTGGTTGGGTGGGAAGGGTCCTTAAACCTCATCCAACCCACCCCTGCCATGGGCAGGGACACCTTCCACTATCCCAGGGTGCTCCAATCCCATCCAGCCTGGCATTGGACACTCCCAGGGATCCAGGGGCAGCCACAGCTTCTCTGGGAATTTGTGCCAGGGTCTCGCCACCCTCCCAGGGAAGAATTTCTGGTATCATATCAATAAATAATGTGGTTGTTCCCAAACCTTTCATCCCAATATTTCTCCCTTTCATGAACCCAGTTCACTCACTGATCTTTTGGTCGGAATTTTAGATCTTTGCCACAACAGGGACAATATTCAGATATGGCCCTGTGTGGCTCATTAATATTTTTTTGAATTTGGGAACACCAGGATTGAGTCCGTGTGGAAAACTCAGCTTTCATTTACAGTGAGCATTAACTCACGGAGCTGAGGAGCATCCAGGCTGGAGCTGCTCAGGATCAGGCTGGAAGAGCTGGTTTTTATTAAGCAGGACTCGATTTAGTCCGGAGTAAAACCACTTGTGTTTAACCTGATCCACGAAGCTGCCGCGAGCGTGAAAATCCTCCGGTATTAAACATTTCCTGCGCCATCATCGTACACAGCGGGACATCCACAACTTCTGGACGACCAATTTCTGATTTGGGGTTGTTTTTCCCCACAGGCCGCCTCACCCGGGGGGTTTCAGGCCACGATTCCAAGCTCTCATCCGTGAGGAGCAACCCCAGCCTCCCCAGCCCCTCTGGCAACGTGGGATCCCTGAGCAGCCGCTCTCACAGCAGGACCAGCGTCCAGAACAGGCCGTGGAAATAAAAGAGTCTCCAGGTTTTGGGAGCCCTGAGCAGTGCAGCCCGTTTGTGGTTTTAGGAATCGGCAGGGAAAAGCAGCCGTGGGGAGATTTGGCAGCTGGGGGAAGGCCGGGCAGCTGGAATGATGTTTCCTGGAAGCAGGAATGGCATCACTTAAGGGGCAGGGCAGGGCAGAGGTGATAGGACTGGTTTTGTAGGGGAGGGAGCAAACTGGTAGTAAAGTCTGGGACCAGTAGGAACTGTTCCCCAAAGCTTTTAGTCCAGCTGAGGGAATTTGTGTCCGTAACATTCCCGGGCCGTGCCTGGAGCCATGAGGGTGAACAGGCCAGAAATCATCTGTGAGCACAACCTTTGGTGTTTTTAGCAGAGATAAAGACATTCAGCAACTTGCCAAAAGTGAGAGAAGATCCCGGAAGAGTTTTTTGGGGTTTTTTAAAATAAATTATGATAATGAGCAGAAGTATTTTTAATAAAGGTGTGTTTGGAATGGCCCAGTTGGTGCTGTGACAGTCGTGTTTGCTCGTGGGCACTTTGTGAGTAGCTGTGGCTTTTTCAAGGTGAGCTGGAGGGGGATAACTGGAATTTTTTGCCCCAGTGACTCCTTTGCCAGAGATTTTTTTAGGAGCTTCTTTAAGGTTTAGGGTGGCTGAAGGGAAATTTGCTGCTGCTGCTGCCTCACCGGGGTCCCTGAAACCCAGCAGGGACCTGGAATGTGGAAGTGAACAGGGTGAAGGTTTCCTGGCAATGAGTAGCAGAGTTTTCCTCAAATTGGTGCTTCTGGATAACCTGGGAATCCTCTGATTTTTCCTGAGCTGCCTGTGGGAGACTTTGGAGGTGATTTTGGAGGGATTCTGCTCTCCAGTTTTTCCATCTGGCATTGCTGAGCTCCAGCTTTGGTTGTCGTGGTCTTGTGGGGTTTGTGTGTATTTTTGGATTCAGTGGTTTTCCCCTCTTTGTGAAGCCGACAATCTTCAACACCTCCCAAAATTCGCTGGTGATTTTGGGATCATTCTGGTGAAAGGACAAAAAGTAGGAAAAATGGCACATAATTTCCAGCTTGGCAGCTCAAGACTCGACAGCCCCGACCACGTTTATCATTTATTGTGTCTCTGAGTCTGAAATGGGACAATGCTGATTGCAGGACTGCCAGTTTCAGTCTGATAAGATCCTGCTGCTGTGGGAATAGATTTTTCCAGCTCTGTGAGCTCTTGGAAGTGTCACTGCATTGGCTAAAATCCTGATTTTGCTGTCCAGCTGTGGGAGACAGCGCCAGAATCCCTGGCTGCTCCGTGCTGTGTGAAAACCTCCTGCTGAAACAGCCGCACAAAACTGGCCTGAGGTGTTTGAGATCCTCCAAATCCAAGGAATCAAAGGAAGGACTGAATGTACTTTCCCACCACCTTGATGGATTCGTGTGGATTTGGACTCTTGGTGTTGTTTGGAGCAGAGTCGAATTCCGCGGAGGCTGAGAGGTTTAATTGTTTAATTTAATAAAATGTAAATTACAGCAGCTGCTTGGGTGATTTATTTTCAGCTTTGAGAGCTGTGGAGAGCCTGGAAAAGCTGGGAGTGGGCTCTGCTCCCCATTCCCCAGGGACTGCAGCAGCTGAGGAGGGATCATACAATCGGAAAGGTTTGAGTGGGAAGGGACCTTAAAGATCATCCAGTTCCAACCTTGACACCTTCCACTGTCCCAGGGTGCTCCAAGCCCCGTCCAGCCTGGCCTTGGACATTCCCAGGGATCCAGGAGCAGCCACAGCTGCTCTGGGAATTCCAGCCCAGCCCCAGGAATCCCTTCCCAAGATCCCACCCAGCCCTGCCCTCTGGCAATGGGAAGCCATTCCCTGGCTCCTGTCCCTCCATCCCATGTCCAAAATCCTCCAGCTCTCCTGGAGCCCCAGTAAATCCCGCTGACCTCATGTCCCAGAGCCCAATTCCCTTTCCATCCTCTGCCAGAGCAGAGGGAAAACCACCACCTTCGCTTCTTTTTGTTCCTGCTATTTTCATGCCCTTTCAATCAATTCCCTTTCCAGGTCAGTGCCCCAGCACACCCTGTTTGTGCTGGCGCCGACTCCGGCTCCGACAGGGCTTTTCCACCCGATTTGGGAAAAACGGAAAACAACCACGGGCTTTTCTCATCCTTCTCTCCATTTATTTATTGCCTTCTTCCCCCTCTCCAGCTGCTCCAGCCCTGATCCCAGCTCAGTACATGTTGTCCCGGGCGTGCTCCATGATGACCTTCAGCGCCAGCCAGGTCTCCTCGGCGGTGGGAACGATCTGCTTGGCGGGCAGCAGGAAGCCGTAGCGCCCCGTGTCCCGCAGCTCGAAGGTGAAGGAATACTTAATCCCCTGGTTGTAGGTCCAGTCGATGGTTGATCCACTCGCTTGGTCTGAGGGAGGAAAAAACGGGAGGGATTCGGAGCCTCAATTGCTTCGTGTGGGAATTCCGTGGGATATTTGGCCGAGCCGCGGTTTAGGGGATGATTTGGGGATTTTGGGGGAGCCACGGCTGCCCCCAGCACTTACAGATGGTGGTGATGATGCTGCCATACTTGAACTTGGTGCCGTACAGGGAGGACAGAGCTGCCACGGCCTTGGCGGAGAGCTCATGCTGGGAATACAGGGAAGGGGGAAAGATGAGCCAAAGAAAGGAAAAACCTGTGGGATGCAGCTTTTTTCCGGCTGCAAAAAGGATGCAAAGCTCCTCCCAGCTTCCCACAGGATGCAGGATGGAGGTGGTTCCTCTTTGGAGCAGCAGAAGAGCAGCTCCACCCCATCCCAACCCCTCAAACCACACGGGCCTCACCAGTTCCTGCTGGTCCGGCGCTGGGGTGCTGGTGTAGCCGTAGGGATAGAGCAGGAGCTGGGAGTAGCTGTGGATGGAGATGAAAGCCTTGATGTTCCCGTGGCTCTTCACGAAGTCCACGATGGATTTCACCTCGGGCTCTGAGTTGGGGTAGGGTCCATGGTACGTCTCCATGCAGGGGTTCCCGCTGGCTCCGGCGTCTGCGGAGGAGAGGATGGTGAAAACACCGTGGGAATCTGGGGGCTTCCGAGCCCGAGAGCTTTTCCCACCCCTCAGCTCATTGGTGGTGACTTTCAGATGTCACCCAGGGACATCAAAGCCCTGGCTGGAGCCCAAACCCTCAGCTCTGCCGCGGAGAGCAAATCCCACCTCTTCCCCAGGGGGCATCAATGGATCTCTGAGCCAGAAATGGCCTTGGAGCCTCCACCTGGAGAGTGGAAACGCTCCCCAGGGGCAAGGGGAGAGCTCTGACCTCCAAAACCTGCGTCCCAGTTGCGGTTGGGGTCCACTCCGACACAGATGGAGCCCGAGTTCTTGGACCTGGTCTTGCGCCACATACGGTTCTGGAAGGGCAGAGCCACCTCAGCTGGTGCCCGGAGCTGGAGCTCCACAGCTCATGCTGGTCCCCTTCCCATCCCGTGGAAACGTGGATGAGGAGGCTTTGCCCTCTCAGGGAAGTGCAGCACCCCAAATCCTGCTCCCCAGCCCCGTCCAGCGCGGCTGTAGGAACCAGGGAGAGGAAATCTGGGGCGATACACAGAGTCAGGATCACCACGTTGGAAGAGACCTCAAGGACCATGGGTACCTTGCTGTGGGTGAAGGCAAAGCCATCGGGGTTGGTGACAATCTCCAGGAAGATGTCCATCGTCTCCAGGATGGAGGCCACACCTTCGTTGTTCGCGTGATCCTGGACAATCTAGAGAGGACGGAGCTTTGGGGCTCCCTGTCCTCCTTGTGGGGTCGCCCACCTGGATCCCACAGTGCCTGAGGACCACGTGGCCCTCTGGGGCCAGAAGTCGTGCCTGGGATGGGTCGGTACCTTCTTGGCAAACCAGACGCCGCTGGCCTGCGTCACCCACTCGCGGGAGTGGATCCCGGTGTCGATCCAGATGGCCGGGCGGTTCATGCCCCCTGTGCTGAACTGGGAGAGCAGAGAGGGAGGGGTTGGCTTTGTCCCTGCCACCGCTTTCCCCTCCGGATCACGACCCCCAAATCCTCACCTTGAGCACGTAGAGGGGACGGTCCTCGGTCGAGCGGCCGATCTCCAGCTTGCTCACCAGGCTGGGGTTCTCGGCCACCAGCATGTCCATGAAATTGTAGATCTGGGAACGAGCGATGTGGGGGTCACTCCCGGCTCACCCCCTGCCCTTGCTGCACGTGGAGTGACAGGGCTTTGCCAAGAGCAAACTTTTCCCCCAAAAACGCCCCAAATCTTGTGCTTTCTCACCTCATCCAGAGTGTGGTAGGCCTCGTAGTTGAAGGCGTTGGTGTCGAGCGGCAGCCGGCGGCTGCTCCGGAGCATCTCCGTCTGCTCTTCATCCACCAGGGCCTGTGGGACATGGGGTGGGATGAGCCTCATTCCCATGGGATGGGATCCCAGCTCTCCCCTGCCTCCCCTCCGGCACCGCTGACCTGCACGTCCTCGATCATGATGGAATAGGAGACTCCGCTGGCCTCCAGGTGGGCTTTGACGGGCTGCAGGCTGGGGAAGGGCACGCGGATGTCGACGGGAAATCCGAGCCCGCGGGGAGCCAGCCAGAAATCCAGCTGGGTAGGGGGAAATGGAGATAAGGGGGTCGGATCCTGCCTCGGGATGCACCCCTCAGCACCAGCCTGTCCTGCTTTTCACCTCTTGGTTCCCATAATCCCACATCCAGCCCCTGCTTTGCTTGGGGGGTGTAAAACAAGGGACGTGGGCTGGGGGGTGTCCCCAGAATCCAACCCCACACCCAATACCTGCAGATGCTCCAGGGCCTGCAGCTCCTGCACCTTCTGCAGCTCCTCATCGCTCTTGGGGACGACGCGCAGCACCTGGTGCCTGTGGGGTCAGGGGGTGCTGGGGGGCGTGGGACGAGCTCCGGCCCCGTTAGTCCGGCCTAACCCCACCCCATCCATCCCCCCATCCCGGGGATTTCCCCCGAGCCTTCTCCCTGTGCTCCCTCGGGGCTGAACCAGCTCCTTCTGCCCCGCCCGCCCAGTGCCACCGTCCCCATCCCGGCCCACGTACCCAACGAAGGTCTCGGTGCAGGTGGCCACTGCCACCAGGGCAGCCAGGAGCACGGGGAGCCTCATGGTCAGCTGGGAGAGCCGGTCTCGCATCCCAGCAGCGCTCTGGGGCTCCTTAAATCCCATCGGGATCGCAGCCCCGGCCCGGCCCCTCCAGCTGTCCCTTTTCCCAGGGCCCTGGGAAGGCTGTGGCTGCCACCGGCCAAGGCCAGGCCCCGCCGCCCCCATCCAGGCGCTCCCAGTCCCGGCCAAACCTGTCCCAGGAACCGGCTGGGGCCGTGGTGAGTCAGCTGCCAGCAAGGTGAGACCGCGAGGTGCCAAAATCCCACCGCCCCCAGCGCCGGCTGAGGGGAGGGAAAGGATCGGTTTGGGCTGAGAAAGCACAAAATGAGGATTTTCACTTGGGGGCTTGGTGAGCTGGATCCCCAAACCACAGTGGTGGGGAAGCTGATTTAAAGCCTGGCCCAGGACAGGGGTCAGAGCAGGTGACAGTTGTCCCAGGGGCCAAAATAAACAGCAAGTGCCTGGAAGCACCTCGCACCCACCCTGAGGGTGCCTCACGTCCCTCCTTGCAGCCCCCCGGGAGGGGAGGGTGGAGCAAAGCTGCTCAAAACCCCACAAATTTGGGGTTGGTTGCTAAAAAAACCCCATTCCCTCCCATGTTGGCTGTTGGCTCCAAAGGATGAGGACTTCGAGCCAAAGCCGTGAGGGGAAAATAAACACCTGCAGGGCTGGGAGTCCTTTTCCACCCTTTTTATTTGGAGTTTGGCATGAAAAAATGAGGGTGCCTGAAACCACTGAGTCTCCATGAGGGTTTATTGAGCTGAGGAAATGCTGTGGGAGGTGCTGGGGTCAGTATGGATGCTCCAGGACGTGGACCATGATGTCCAGGAGCGCTGGCCACATCTCGGTGGCGGTGGGGATGATCTGGGAGCTGGGCAGGAGGAATCCGTGGCGCCCCGAGTCCCTCAGCTCGATGGTGAAGGAATATTTCACCCCATTGTCATAGGCCCAGTCGATGGTGGTGCCTCCTGCCATGTCTGCAGGGAGAGGAGCGGAGATGGGAGCCCATTCCCGGGGGATTTGCGGCGGGATGAGGGAGGGACACTCACAGATGGTGTTGGCGATGCTGCCGTAGGTGTATTTCGTCCCAAACACAGCGGCCAAGTCGCTCACGGCCTTTTTGGCCAGCTCATTCTGCAAAGGAACCACCAAAAGCGGTGGGATCTGGTGGATCAAGGGGCAGGGGGATCTAGACCCCATCGTTCCCCGTTCCCCTCTGCTTTAGGTTTTCCCAAAAAACCCTTAATTTTTGATGTTGGAGGTTCATCTTGCAACCACCCTCCCCCAGCTGAAGGGGTTCAATATTCCAGTTGTATCTGACGAGGGGAGCAGGGAGGCTCCTGGGATGCCGGGTGGCCACAGCCCCACATTTTGGGGCCATCTCACCATTTCCTGGTGGTCGGGTATGGGCGCCCTCCTGTATCCGTAGGGGAAGAGCAGCATCTGGGAGTAGCTGTGGATGGAGATGACGGATTTCACGTTGCCGTGGCCGCGGATGAAATCCACGATGGCTCTCACTTCCCTCTCGGACTGGGCGTGAGGGCCGTGATAGGTCTCGGAGCAGGGATCGCTGCTGGAGCTGGCACCTGGAGCAGGGGGAGGAGGCACCATCCAGAGGGGATCCCTCAGGAAGGGTTTCCATCCCCGGGTTTCTCTGCTCCAGCAGAAAGTTTCGATGTTTTGAGGCACGAACAATGCCCGGCGTGGGGACCTGGTGGCCGAGGTCTCACCTCCAAACCCAACATCCCAGTTGCGGTTGGGATCCACTCCGACGCAGCGGGACCCGGCGTTGATGGACCTGGTCTTGCGCCACAGGCGGTTCTAGGAGCACGCCGAGAGGAGACTGGAACGGGGATGTGAATCCCAACCATCTCCCGCCCCCCAAGCATCTCCAGCGGTCTCCACTCACCGTCCCACATGGGGAGGAGCATCCCTCCCCACCCAAAAACCACCTGGTTGGGGACAGCACCGGGACAAGGTCCCCCCGCGGTGTCCCCACACTCACGGAGCTGTGGGTGAAGGCAAAGCCATCGGGGTTGGTGATGATCTCCACAAAGATGTCCATGCTATCCAGGATGACGGTGACAGAGGCGTCCTGCCCATATTCCTCGGCGATCTGTGCATGGAGAGGAGCAGGAGCTGCCCCGGTGCCCCTCGGAGACGAGGGATGGGACAGAGCAGCACCGCAGGGTAAGAATTGGGGTCCCACATCCCGGGTGATCCCAAGCTCACCTTGTTGGCCGTCCAGACACCGGTGGCTTGGGTGATCCATTCCCGCGAGTGGATGCCGGTGTCCAGCCAGATGGCCGGACGGTTCGATCCCCCGGTGCTGAACTGTGGAATCCCGGGATCACTGAGTTTGGAAAAGCCCTCCAGGATCACCGAGTCCCATACCCGATGCCCACCTTGTCCCCAGCCCAGAGCGCTGAGTGCCACATCCGGGTGTTCCTTGGACACCTCCAGGGCTGGGGACTCCAAACCTCCCTGGGCAGCCCATTCCAAGGCCTCACCACCCTTTCCGTGAGGAAATTCCTGCTGATGTCCAACCTGACTCTCCCTGAGCCCAGCTTCTCCTCCTGATGGGAGATTTTGAAGGCGAGGCTGCCCCAGGACCCACCTTCAGCACATACAGGGGCCTCTTCTCGTAGCTCTGTCCGATCTGGATCTTGCTGACAAGGTTGGGATGATCTTCCACCAGGACATCCATCCAGTCATAGATCTGGAAGGAGGAGCTGCTGGGTCATGGGGCTCAGCCTGGGTCTCACATTTTGGTTTTGAGGGTATCCAGTGCTGGATGCAACAGGCAGAGCTTCCCTGAGGAAGACCTGGGGCTTCCCTGGAGACCTGGGGCTTCCCTGGGGGAGACCTGGGGCTTCCTTGGAGAGCACCGAGTGCTCGGGCCTCTGTGTGAGCAGGGAAAGGCACATCACAAGGTTTTTGGAAAAGTAGAGTGAATGGTGAAGGAAAAAGCTCTGAGACCCCCCAACACCATCACAGCCCCCAAGCAGTCCCAAACTGGGCTCCAAGGACAGGGTGAGACCCCCAAAGTGAAGCTGAAAATGTCTTCCACGAGGTGGGAGATTCCAGGAGTGGCCACGCTGGACGTGGAAGGTTTCCCAGTCTCCCATCTCAGCTAAAACTTCCACCAAGGTGTCCCAGGGAGGTCTCACCTGTCACCAAAAACATCACCGTGACCGTCACCACAGGGATGTGACCACAGTGTGACCCCAGCTGGACAAGGCGAACGCTCTGCGGACAAAGGTACCTCATCTAGCGTGTGGTAGGAGGCGAAATCGAACGTCCTGGAGCTTCTCTTTATCCTCCTGGACCTCCTCATGCTTTCCTTTTCTTCATCCAGTAATTCCTGATTAGGAGGCAGAAACCCCAAGATCAAACAGGACGGAAGGAGCAGGGGGTTGGATTTGTCTTCCACCTCTTGGTTTCCAACTTTTTGGACTTTGTCTCGGGCCTGAGCCGCAGGAGCTCGTCCTGTTCCTGTCGCAGCCCTTACCTGCACGTCCTCGATCATGATGCTGTAGGAAAAATTACGGGAATCCAGGAAGTTTTTGACTGCTTGGAGGCTGGGGAAGGGCACCCGCAGGTCCACGGGGTGGCTGGGGCTGGCAGGGTGACGCCAAAAGTCCACCTGGGAAGAAGAAGTTGAGCTGAAAGGGAGAACTCGACTCCATCCGGTGCTGGTGCTCATCCACTGAGCTCCCCAGCACCTCCAGGGATCCCATAGGAGTTTCCATGAAGGATCTAAAGAGGTTTTTGGACAAATTTTGGGACACAGAGGGATGCGTGGATGGGGATCTACAGAAATGTTTCAGCCCAAGTTGTTCGTGGGCTGCAAAGTCCCTTTGAACCGTGAGGATTCATGGGATGTTCCCAGTTCATACAAAACGGGAGCGCTGAGCTCCCCCAGTAAAACCCATATTTATATGGTTCTAAATGACACATCTCCAAACTGGGAAGGAAAAAGGATGGGCTGGGAAAAGGAGGAGGGAGCCCTGGATTCACCAGGGGCTGTGACACAGGGGGTGCTCAGGAACCCTCGGAGCTCACCTGCAGCTCCTCCTGCTCGCCCAGCACCCCGAGCAGGACGATCTGCTCCTCGTTCCTGGCCGTGACACGCAGGACCTGGTCCCTGCAGGGAGGCAGAGGGGTCACAGGGACGGGACTCTGGGCTGGAGGAGGCTGTGGAAGCTCCACACCGGCTCGGAGGGTTGGAAAATGCATCCGTTGTTGGTGTTGAGAGAAAAAAAATGCAGATTCAGAGCAGCCAGGATGGGAAAAGAGCAAGTGCTGGGGAGCCTGGGATGAGCTCCAGCCGTGTTTGATCAGCTCCCACAGTGCTGGGGAATATCTCACGTGGATATGTTCTGTATCTATGGATACATTTCCGAGCCGAGGTTCCAATCCAGCCTGGCTGGGCTGCCCAAGGACGGGCACAGCCCCCGGAGAGCAGGAAATGCTCTCCCGTGGGAGAGAGGTTTTTCCCACCTCGGATCAATCCTCTACCTCCAACCTCTCCTGCTGGGCAGTGCTTAAAGCCGCTCCCAAAATGGCACAAAATTCCTTCACCTCTCCCCTTTCGTACCTCTCATCCTCTTAACTCCTCATTTTTCAGTTTAACCACCTCCTCAGGGCGAGAAAAACTTCCATTTGCCCGTTCCGTGCCTGGGGGACTCAGGCAGGAATCAAATCCTTGCAATTTTTCCTAAATCAAGGAGCAGTCCTGACATTTCCTGGACAGTCTTGGCTTGCAGCTTGGATCCCTCCCAGCACCCCCTGTCTGGAGGAGAGTGATGGGATCCTGGATGGATCCCTTCAACCATGGCATCATGTCCAGGAAGGAAGGAAAGCAGGAAGGAAGGTGGGTCGGCCACATCACAGAATATCCTGAGCTGGAAGGGACCCACGAGGATCAAATCCAGCTCCTGGCCCTGCACAGACACCCCAACAACCCCACCCTGGGCATCCCTGGCAGCGTTGTTCAAGCACTCCTGGAGCTCTGGCAGCCTCGGGGCAGTGCCCAGCACCCTCTAGGGAAGAACCTTTCCCTGATCTCCAACCTAAACCCTCCTGACACAGCTGAACCTTTCCTTGGGTCCTGTCCCTGCTCATGAGATCACCAGTCCTGGCTCCAGCGTCAGCCCAGCTGTTGGGATGCCCAGCATCCTGCAGGTACATTTTTATGGATGGGTTTTCCCTACTCTGAATATGGGATTCCCACTTTCTCTGCAAGTTAGTTCTCATTGCCAGTCCATCCTCTCAGACCTTTCCAGGAATGGGTTGGAGGCTTTGGGAATTCTGGGTGGTCCTGATTGTCCCCTACATTCCATGTCCACTTCTCAGCCTCATTCCTGCACTGGACTGTGCTGTTCTCATCTCCAGGAGCTCCAGCCAGGATGTTTGTCCTGGAAAAGTGCTGCCCTCCCTCCACAGGGCCCCTTCTCCAGCCGCATCTTGCTCTTTCCCACGGCGTGTTACTCCCAGAAATCCTTGGCTGTGATTCCCAACAACCCTTGGATGGCTCCACAGCCGTTGGTGTGTGAGCCACACACATCATCCCCTGATCCTCTGGGATTCCACACCCTGGCACAGCTCGGAGCGCTGCCCTCAGGGTTCAGCATTCCCTAATTTCTACCTGCTGCACGCTCAAAACCTCCCTCCAAACCTGGGGTGGAACCTCATCTTTCCTGCACGGGAAAAAACCCCCTTGGATTTCCGTCCTTCGGGATGTCACCCTTCTCCCCAACCCCGAAGGATGGGCATGGGCCTCTCTCCCTGGATCCCTGGATCCCCATCCCAGCCAGGGTGTCCCACCGCCCCCTGCTCCGGCAGGACTCACCCCACGAAGAGCTGCTCCGTGCTGGTGACCCCCAGGAGGGCGAGGAGGACCAGGAGGGTCTCCATGGTGGGTGGGAGCAGAGCCTCAGTGCCAAGGATGGACAGAACCCGCCTTGGTGCTCGGGGGGCCCTCCCGGAGCTCCTCGTCGGGGCCGCGTCCCCGCGGCGTCGGCAGCGACAAACAGAGCAGGCAGGAAGGGCTCCCGGGAGCCCAAATGTTTGCTTTATTTGGCAAAGTCAACACAAGAGCAGCCAAATTAGGGAGGATCTGATAACGTCTTCCTCGATGAGCGGGCCCTGGATGAGCGTCCGTGCCCCCAGCTCGGAGCTGCCGTGCCCACGGGCAGCTCCCAACCCGTGGGCGTGGGACGGCGGGGACGGCGCGGCCACGGGAGCCCCGGAAACACCTCTTTGTTTCCATGAATTTCTTCATTACACAATGCTGTGAGTAAGTCAATTATAACTGTGATTAGTAATGCATGTGTGATGACAAGCTACGACGGATTTACTCGCAGAAAAAGCAAGCATTGAAACGTATATTTATTTGTGATTTATTGGTTTATGCCTACGTGTGTGTGTGAATATATATATACACATATAATATATATAAAATTTAAAATATATTATTCAAATTATTCATCAAACCATTCCCAGGAACAGGGCCAGCTGATGGCGGATGAAATCCCACTTCAAAGCTGATGGAAGATGTGGAGCTCGGAGGTGCACAAGGATGTTTACCTGGGGTAATGCTCAGAGAGAAGGGCTCATTTTGGGGTAGAAAATGAATTATTTTTAATGTTTTCAGTGTAAGCAGTGGCTCTGGAGCAGCTGCCACCGACTGGGGCTGTCCCAGGAGGGCAGTTTGTCATAGAGGTGTCTTTGTTCCCCAGTTAAAGCAGCGTCTTTGTTCCGCAGGTTACAGCAGGGCCTTTGTTGGGCCTTATCTGCGCTGCCCTGAGCTCCCACCACGCTTGTCAAGGATGCTCCGGGTTCCTGGGCTGTGTTCCCGGGCTGGCAGGCACCTCCCAGGGTGGTTTTTTACAGCTGACGTCTTCTGTCTGTGTTTTTCCCATTAAATCCAGGGGATTCTGGTCGCCCCGAGGGCAGGAGGTGCCGTGGGGAAGGTGCCGGGGCCCGCTGGGGCTTTGTGGTGCAGAGCTGGTGCTGCCGGTGAGGTGCTGGCAGGATCCTCCTTGAGGCAGGATCAGGGGGTGGCTGAGGTGGGAAGGGACCATGGGACATCTGTCTCCACTCTCCTGGATGAACATGGGCAGCTCTGGGGACCCACCAGGTTCCTCCTCCTTGGATCTTGGAGTCCTCCAGAGATGGAGGCTGCACGGCCCCACCTGGCACCAAACTTGCTGCTTCTCCTCCTGGTCAAAAGCGTTTCCTGATGGCCCTCCTGGCTCTCCCTCCTTCCAGCTGATGCCTTTGTCTCTCCCATCACTCTCTGTGGTGAAGAGCTTGGCTGTGGTTCCTCAATCGTCTCCTTCCTCGGGATGGGAAGGTCCCTGTTAGGTCCCCCCACCCCACACCTGTGTCATCTCCATTCCACCCTGGGACACATCCTCCTGCTCCTCTGGGTGGCATCCCCTGCTCCGACTCCAGATCTCTTTGGGGTCAGGGTTCTGGACCTGGCTGAGCTCTCATCACCCCGGGCAGTTAACGAGGAGGGGACAGGGGGCCTCAAGCCCTGGAGGGCTGGAATGAGCTTCCAAGCCAGGATGAGGTCACAGGTCCCCACCCCCAGCTGAGGCTCCTCGGGCTCTGCAGCTCCTGCTCTGGAGGCAACAGCTCATCCAGGTCCGAGAGCCAACTGCGTGCCCTGTCCCTGGGATTTACCATCACTGGTTTTTAATAACCGGGCATAGGATGGGATTTTGGACAGCTGGGTCAGTTTGGGAAGCAGGTGCCACTGGATAAGGCCGTGAGGAGAGGGAATGGGGACAATGGGGAGCACTGGCCACCCCAAGCATGGGTTTGCTTTCCAAACCAGCTGCTTTTAACCCAAATCCAGCCCCCGCTGCCTCAGCTGCGCCTCCCCCTTTTCCTGCCCACAGCTCCGTGCCCTGGGAGTCCGCACGGTTTTATCGGACGCATCAGCGCTGTTTGCTCTCCTGCCAGGCTCCCCGAGGGTGAGGAACTCACCAGCTGCTGGGGGGTCACAAGACACCGAGATAAACCTGTTAGACTCGATAATCACCACAGCAGCAGCAGCAGCCACCGCTAAGCTCTGATCCTTCAGTGCCTCCTGAGCTCTTTGCTCTTAATTCCCAAGAAATTAGCAGGATGAACAACAGAACGAGCGGCGCTGAGGGACTGGGAGCTGGGTGAGGGGAGGTGTCCTCCCATCCCCATCCTCCCTCCAACCATGTCCACTGGGAACATGCAGGAAGGAGAAAAGGGCAGCGAAAAAATATGGGAAAGTACATTTGAGGACAGCGGTCAGGGCCCCTGACAGCATCCTGAAGCTCATTAAAGGAAATTAAATTCCTTTAATCAGTTCCATAGCCTGGATTATGCTGGTTAACACCGGGCCCTCTGCACCAGCCCCTTCAGCCTGGGCAAGGCTCCAGGGAGAGCTCAGAGCCCCTTGCAGGGCCTCAGGGGGCTCCAGGAGAGCTGCAGAGGGACTGGGGACAAGGCCTGCAGGGACAGGAGCCAGGGAATGGCTTCCCACTGCCAGAGGGCAGGGCTGGATGGGATCGTGGGAAGGAATTCCTGGGGCTGGAATGGAATTCCCAGAGCAGCTGTGGCTGCCCCTGGATCCCTGGCAGTGTCGAAGGCCAGGCTGGATGGGGTTTGGAGCACCCTGGGACAGTGGGAGGTGTCCCTGCCCACAGCAGGGGTGGCACCGGATGTGTGGTTGTGTCCCAAAATCTCCTCCAGGCTGTGTCACACACAAGGAACAGGACACGAGTCAAACACCGTGGGGGGAATGCACAGGGGGTTTATTCAGCCATTTTTGTCCTTCCAGCCATCGCAGCACACCGGGCATTTATGACTTTGTGCTGCAGAGAGCCGACGCCCAGCCCAGCTCTCAGGAGGACTTGGCCTGCACGTGCTCCATGATTTTCTTCAGGCCCAGCCAGGTCTCCTTGGCAGCTGGGATGATCTGGTTGGCGGGCAGCAGGAAGCCGTAGCGCCCCGTGTCCCGCAGCTCGAAGGCAAAGGAGTATTTGATCCCGTTGTCGTAGCTCCAGTCAATGCTGCCTCCACTGGCTTGGTCTGGAAGAGAGAGGGAGATGATCAGAGCAGTGAGCAGAGGGATGGTGGAGTTCTGTTGTCCCTCTGTTCATATTTTGAGGGACAAGGATGAGGTTTGGGTGGGAAGGCTCAGCTCCGACGCGTGACCGGTGGTGTCACTGCACGGGAGCGCCGTGGCTTCCACGAGGGACGGGCCCAGGGATTAGGACAGGGATCGTTGTCCTGGGACAGCCCAAAAAAGCTCTGAGTGGCCAAATACTCACAGATGGTTTTGCAAATGGTGCCCACTTGAAAGGTGGTGCCATAGAGGGACCGGATGGAGCTGGCAGCAGCTCTTCCCAGAGATTCCTGGAGGGGACAAGATGAAGGGAAAGTCGGGAAGCAGCCACGCTTCCTGAGACCAAACATTAGGATTTCACCAGAAATCTCCAAACTGCTTCGGAGATGATTCGCTCTCCCAACTTCCACAGCATTTTTGGGAGGCGGCCCTGCAGGTGAATTAACTCCCAGCAGGTTCTGGAATTGTTCATCTAGTGTTTATCTCACTGGAATGTCAAGGGAAGGCTCAAGAGAGACCAGAAATTCCCAAGGCAGTCGGAGATCTCCCAATACTCCAGGGTCAACTTTGTGCCCCCTTAGCTACGTCATGGGGGTCGGATGGAAAACAGGGTCGGGTTCTTTGTTAAGGAGGCAAAAAGGCAACAAATTGCCACAGGGGAGCTGCATTTAGGTATTAGGACAAAACAAAATCCCCACGAGATCAGGGAAACTTTGGGATGGGCTTGAAAAAGCTGTGGAATTTGTCTTTAGAAATATCAAAGCAAATCAAAACAATTCATCAAAACTCAGACTGAAATTGGCTCTGACTCCAAAGCCCTGTCAGCTCAGGGTTAGAACAGAGACCTCCAGAGGTCCTTTCCATTGGAATTACGCTTGTGAGATCCGCATTGCCTCAGAGATATTATTCCAGCTGTGATGCTGTTGTTAAGGAAGAGCACGGAAAGTACAGGAAGGCAGCTGGACAGAAGAGAAGGAAGTAAAGCCAAGTCCTCCTGTCTCACCAGCTCGGCATAATCGTCTGGCCTGGTGCATTTGTATCCATAGGGATACATCAGGAGCTGGGAATAACTGTGGAGGGTCAGGAAGGCCTTGAAGTTTCCGTGATTCTTGATGAAGTCGACAACAGATTTAACTTCCACCTCGGAGTTGGCGCTGGGCCCGTGGTAGGACTCGGAGCAGGGTTTGTTACTGGCTCCAGGACCTGGTGGGGCAAGGAGGGAGCAAATCTGTGAGAAGGGGAATTCCTGGAAGGTCAGGGCAGACCCACACAAAGCTGGGCTTTCCTAAGGACAGGTCTGCAGCCAAAGCAAGGCCTTAAATGCTGATAAATGCTCAGACAGCAGTGACAGAACGGGAACGTTCAAGGGATGAATTTTTAGATGATGCAGCCTGGAACAGGTTGCCCAGAAAGCCAGGAATCCACATTCCTGGAGGTGTTGGATGGGGCTTGGAACAACCTGGGATAGTGGAAGGTGGCTTTGCCCGTGGCAGGTGGTGGAACTAAATAATATTTAAGATCTTTCCAACCCAAACCATTCTGTGATTCCATGATTGCTGCCTCATCTTGTGCTCTAGGGCAATTAATCCCCTATATCAAGGCAATTGCTGGCTCTGTGTAACAGGATCCAGAATCCAGAAGCTTTATCCCTACCTCCAAAACCTGCATCCCAGTTCCTGTTGGGATCAACTCCGACACAGATGCTGCCGGGAATCTTGGAGCGGGTCTTCCTCCACATGCGATTCTACAACAGAGAAACGCTTCAAAAGGGAGCAAATCTGGGCGCTGGCACCAAAACTGCTCCCAGAAATAGCTGCCATCCGTGCGGGATTGATCCTAGGAATGATCCCGAGAGTATTTCTGACTGCCAAGATGGGCCACGGGTCAAAAATCAAATGTATTTACTAAAACAACCCAATTTACAGTGGGTTAGGATGGGTTAGATGAGTAATGAGGATCTTTGTCTGCCCAGCTCTTTGATGAGTCCTCTCACAAAGGAATGGACTTTCAGTGCCCACTTCCCTCGTGTTTATTATTTCCTTGGAAAAGCCAGGGATCTCACTGAGCTCAGACACAGAGCCGACTCACCGTGGTGTGAGTGTACACAAATCCGTCGGGGTTGGCCACTGGCAGCAGGAAAAGATCCATGTTGTCCAGCAGGGAGGTGATGGAAGCGTCTGTTCCGTAGTCAGAGGCAATCTAGGCAGAGACAGAGCACGCCCTGCTCAGCAGAGAGTTGCCTTCCCAAATGTTCGTTCCCTCATCGCTTGGGGCAGGGGAAGGGCTGGAGTTCGGGGCAGGGGAATGAGAAACATCCATTATCTGCTGGATATGGATGTTTCTCATTCCATGTTCCTGTCTCAGAGAATGGGCCAAGGCCGGCACTGAGGCCGAGATGGAACACGCGGGTTGGGAATGCTCAACTGTGCTGCACTGACGGAGCTCAAGGAGCATTTGGACAACGCTCTCGGGCACCGGGTGACTCTCGGGGATGGTTCTGCGCAGGGCCAGGGGTTGGACTCCGTGATCCTCATGGGTCCCTTCCCACCCAGCTTATTCTGTGATCCTGTGACTCCTCTGGTGGCTCGGTCATTTCCAGCAGGGTTTAAACCCTCATTTCTAGAGAGCTGGAGGTTTGGGCATTTTGTGGGAGGAGACCAACCCCACAGAGTTTTTCTGGGTGAGCAGAGCAAAGCAGCAGAATAATCTCCAAGCTCTTGGTTATTTGTATAACAATTTCACCTGAACCACCACATTTTGTCTGCCTAAACTCAGCCGTTCTAACGAGACCCTGAGTTCTCCAATCCTTGGTCGAGGCAGCCGCCACACCCTCGGGGAGTGGGCTGTTTTTGGGAGGTGAATTAACTAAACACACGGAGGGGTGACATCCTTTGAAACACCCGGAAGCATTCCCAAGACAACCCAAAGACGAATCCCTGCTGCAGGAACCTTGTTGGCGATCCACAGGGCGCTGGCCTGGGTGACCCACTCGCGGGAATGGATGCCGGCGTCGAGCCAGATGGCCGGGCGCTTGGAGCCTCCGGTGCTGAACTGGGAAACCAAACAGGAGGGTTCCAAACTCCAACACCTTTCAGCCCAGAACACCCCATGTTTATCGGGGTGCTTTGGGCCGCGCTGTGTGTCGTTCATCCGTCCATCCCACGGGGATGGGTGGGCACATTCCGTGGTGTTTGTCGTACCTTGAGGACGTACAGAGGGCGCTTCTCGTAGGATTCCCCAATCTGGATCTTTTCCACAAAGCTGTACTCAGATGCAAGATGGTCCAGTTCGTTATTAATCTGCAATGAAAGGTCGTGAGGACATTAATTTCATATTTATGTGTTCTATCATTCGTTCCATAGCATTGGGGACTGATTTGGGTTGGAATAATCATCCCATTCCACCCCCCTGCCATGGGCAGGGACACCTTCCACTCTCCCAGGTTGCTCCCAGCTGGCCTTGAACACTCCCAAGGATGGGGAAGCCACAGCTTTTTTGGGCAAAAAGTGCTTTATTTCCCAATTTCAAGATTCCTTTCTTTCTCTTTCTTTTGAAGGAAGGGTTTTGAGAGATTCTGCAGGAGAGTTTACGGAATTTGGATCAACACTGTCAGGGACAGCCCTGGCTGATTGTTCCGAGCACAAAATTAATGCTGCAAAAAACAAACCCACGTGCCAGAAGAAGCTGCAGGGACATTTTAGATCCTAATATAGGATGTTTAATTGAAGACAGCATAAATACAGACCAGAAAAAAACGGAATACTCTTCCCCTGAGGTACTCACATCATCCAAAGTGTGGTAAGCACCGAAGTCGAAGCTGCTGCTGCGCTGCCTTTGGGCACTCTCGGCCATATCTTGCTGTTCTTTATCCAGAACATCCTAAAATAACACATTCAAATGGTGAGAAATGTCTGGTTCAGCTGCTAAAAAATAAATACATGAAAAGGCAGTGAGTTAATGCTGGTTTAGATGCCCTGTTGGGATTAGCGCTCATGAGAAAATGTCAGATTAGTGCCCTAGTGGGTGATTTTTGTCCTTAACTACTGCCAGCAGAGTTTACTGAATGATGAGTAACTTCAGTGTTGGGATTCCCAAATGTCTGAGGCCAAAAGGCCATGTGGAATTCCCCAGGGGTTACCAGAAGAGCCCGTGAGGTTATTGATGGCACTGCTCAGAGAAAACCTGCACTGATCCATGGATTCTCCTTGAGGAATTAATCCACAACCAACAAAAGTAAGGGGAGGATCCCATGGAAAACAGAGCATGGAAAAGTGGGAACGAGGCCAAATTGTGAATCAGCGTTTCCAAAAGATGTGAGAAATAAGTGCCAGTGGCATTGGCTACCTGCAGATCCTCGATCATGATGGAATACTCAATCCCCTGGGATTCCAGGAAGGCTTTGACCGACTGGACACTGGCAGCAGGAATTCTCACATCCACGGGCAGCGCAGGGGCAGAGGGGTTGATCCAGAAATCCAGCTAAAAAGAGAAAGGAAAACTGATTTGGTTTGGGGAAGGCATCCAGCAAAGAGCTCCGGCAGAGCTTTAGAAATGCTGATTTCTCCCAAATTCAGCAGCTCCTGCAGAGAGGAGCCCTGGAATGCTCCGTTCCCCGTGGCCTCAACACAACCTTGTATCAGTTCATGTGATAAACTCAGTAAAATAACAAATACCCAGAGGCTCGAGTCAGTTTTTTCATTGACTTCAAGGCTTTGGTCACAAAAACAAGAGAAAATGTAAGTTGTCTCTGATGATTATTTTATTATTCTCCATTTGATAGAAACAATTTCAAGAAAAACTCAATATTCCAGCCTTAGGTGACATGAAACCCACTGTTTTAATTTCTCCCTTAATCTCTCCTTAGGTAGGGCTTTTCTAAATTTTCATTTCTGTAGTATTCAAATAATATTTTAAAGCCAGTGAAGTTAAAAATTGATGGTAAAAATTCTCACCGATGGCAATAAGAACAGTAATAACCCGGAATTTTACAGTGCGTTCCTGTTTCAATACAGTGCAGACCAACTAATCAATTCCTTCCTAATAAACCCTGGGAGACAAAACATTGCCATTGCCGCTGGAAAAACAAATTTTTCAACAGCGAGATTAAGATCTAACAGTTCAAATATGATGTGAACCCAGTAGGAAAGGAAATACCAATTCTGGCACTCCTGAACACTGAGCTGGTACTTGAACCCGCAGGTCAAATTTAAAGTGTTGAGAGAGTAAATTTATTCGTGGCAGCTGCCACAGGGCGATGGGAACCTTCCAAATGAGATGCAGATTCACACCCTGAGCTGTTGTGAATGAGCTGCAAATCCTGCCCTGCCTGAAAGATTCCAAAATGCGCCTGCGGCCATGACCCACCTCCAGGTGTTCCAGCGATTCCAAAAGCTGCAGCTGCTTGACCTCCTCCTCATTTTTGGTCTTGATTCGGAGAACCTGGTGCCTGCAATAAATCAGCGTCTTCAGAACCAGCCTCAGGAAGGGGCTGGGTGAACTGGTTCGTCAATTCAGTGTTAATTGTGCGTTAATGGCCTCCTTTAATCAGTAGATTTGGTGTCACCCAAGAGTTCAGCCAACAACCCGCACCTTCATCACAAACCAGACACCGCGGATGAGTTCTACATCACAAGGATCAATCCTGCATCCGCCGGTGACTTTTCGGCAGCGACTTGTGGGGAAAATCATATTCCAGCTGAGCTGGGGAAGGATCAGATGTTCGGAGAGCGCTTCAGGGCAGAGCGAGCACGAACCACGGGCTTTGTTTCAGCTCTCTGCGGTTTGGTTGGAGGCTGCTGCCACGGGCGGAGGGCGGCTCGCACCATTCCAGGCGGGATGAAATCACCCTCTGGAAGCGCCTCGCTCCGCCGGTTGGAGCGATTGACTCAGCAGCTGGGAGCGCAGCCCGGCTCGGGGCTCTCCGTGTTATAAATACATATTATAATATTGGTTTTCCGCAAATATTAAAGTGAACGCTGTATGTGTAATGTTAAAAACTTCGCTGTATGAATGTAGTTTCTTTCATTAACAAAACCTAGGAATAGCAGTGCGATATGTAGAATGCTTCTTTCACTCAGGTGAGTTAACTCAGAGAATGGTAAAGATAATTCCCCACATTCTTGGATTATCCTATCTGGATGAAGAATAATGGTGACAAACCCCAGAGGTGACAGGGCAGAGCCACCGGGAGATTTAACCTGCAGGATGGGACCCCAAGAAGTAATAAAATGTGAAATTATTCCGCAAGAGGGAATGGAGGGGGGTTTGACCCCAAGAGAGCACCAAAAAAGGAATGTTTGAATCGCGTATAAGGGTCTATGAATATGGAACACGTTGGCACATTTAAAGAAATGCTTTTCTGGGCTCAGGGGTGCTCCTGGCTTTATGCCGAGCACCCAGCCGGGTGTGATCTTTGCTTTCCTGTCTCCTAATTGTCCCTTTATTAAACTTTTAAAAATTTCCAAGACTGGAAAGACTGGGCCTCGCTTTTCGCAGTCAGCAGCACCGGTAACCGCACAGCCGGAAACATTTTTAAGATGGAAATGAGGTGAAAAGGGTCTGGGCACACGAGTTCAGTTGTGCGGGTGTTTATTTATGGCGTGGCGTCAGCTGCTGAGAAGGGACTCGTTCACACCAGGTTTACACCAGGTTCACACCGCATTTACACCAGGTTTACACCAGGTTCCTCTCCCTGGCCAGCCGAGGGATGAGAGCTCTTTGTTGAACAGAGTTAAATCACCGCTGAAAGCACTTTTCCACATTAATAACTTATTATTGGATTCTCCATCGCCATAACCTTTATCTCAGGATTGGATCCTGCTGTGAATTAACCACAGCTGCTGAGGAATGGATTCATGAGAATTCAGTTCGGGATTAAACGATCAAAATAGCCCCTCCTGGCTTTACAAATCCCTGAGTTTTGGGGCATTATTTATGTTATTTTTTTATTGTTAATCCTTAAACCTTCACACACAGATTTACCTATTGGAATCTGGTGCTCACTTACTGCACCTCAGGATTTATCCAGTCGGATTTTATAATCGTTAATTATTAAAGGCCCTTCCGTGGTCAGTGAGGAAACACCTCGTGGGATAATTTTTGCAACGCAACATAAAGATAAACCTTCAGAATTTAATGGTTGGAAATCAGGATTTGAAATGCTTCGAAAGGCAGAAAGAAGAGGAAGAAAGAGAAATAAACTTGGGAATAAAAGGGAAAGCAGTGAGCTTTCTGATCTGAGGACAGGTTCTGGTCTTTCAGCTCTGCTTTTGCAGTGAGGTTCAGCTCCTTAGGTACAGCTAAAGCCAAAATAAAGCCTTGGATGAGCAGGAATTGAGGATCTCAACTCCACAGCTGGACCCTTCTCCTTAGAAAACCCAAACGAAAGTAAAGAGAGGCTCCTTCAAACATCAGAGCAGCAAAGCAGCAAGAAAATTCAGTCACAAAACCCAAAAAATGTGCTCCAAGCAGGTTTTGTGAAGCTGAGATGGTGAAAAACAACAACTGGATACCAGCCCTAAAGGAAAGGTTTTCCACAAGAGTGAAACTCACCCAACGAAGGTTTCCAGGCACAGGGAGGCCCCGATGAGGGCGCTGAAGATCAAAATCAGCTTCATGTTCGCTGCAAGTTCAGCCGGGCCTGGCAAAGGGGAATTTATACAGGGCTTTATTTTTCAGATAAAACCCACCCGATAGAACCTATCGCTCCATGTGATCAAGTTCTCACAGTTATCAGAGCCTTCAAGGCAACCAGGGCGCAGGAGGCCAATTCCACCTCCAAAAAAATATTTTCCACTGACACATCCAAACCGGGTGGGAGGGGAGGAGTCGGTCCCAAAGCTCCGACCACAAAAATGTGTGTGTCCTTGCACACGTGCTTCAGGGCAGAGGAAAACAGGGACAAACAGAACCCATCCCAGCTCTCACTGGGAGTGAGGAGCTCTGCCAGCCCGCTCTTGGCCCTGGGGATTTCTCCCGTGGATTTCGAGTTGTCCATTCCTTGTTCCGAAGGTGCCCGGATATTTGAGTTGTTGTTATCCATGTGAGGGAGCAGTCTCGTGGCTGAGCTTTGGGAATAATCTCCCGTGGTTTTGGTCATGGGAATACCCAGCTGCGGCTGTCCCACAGCTGCAGGTAGGGCCACAGGGCTGCTGGATAAACTCTGTGTTTATCCAAATAAAAAGGTTACTGAGGGACAGCCGGGAGCTGCCCCTGCTGTCCCCCCGGGGCTCCTGGGGATAAGGGGCAGAGGGGACAGGCTCAGCTGCTCGATCCAGCTCGGGAGAATGAGGAAAGGAATTCCCTGACAATTCCCAGAGGAAGCTTTTAATAACGATCTCGCTTGTATCACTCTCAGCATTTGTCAGTACCTCCCTGAGGAGTCTCCTCTCACTTCCATTCCCACCCTACTCCTCCCCAGGTGTCCTGGTGTGTTCACAGTTCCAAGCAAGTCGTTTGTCTCGTGTTTTTAGGAACAAAGGGAGCCCCAGGCAGGGATCAGTCCTGTTTTGGCCTGTAGGATTGAGTCATCTCGCAACTGCTGTGTCTTGGGGGCACGGGGGAGAACGTGCTGTGCTCAAAGTCCTCTGCTCTCTGAGGTTTCACCAAACCCAGTCCCTGGGGGAAAAGATCTCCACTCCCTCAGCTTAAACCAAATAACAAAAATTTTTCCCAAGGGACAGGAACCACCACAGGAATTTCCTGCTCCTGGAACTCCAGCAGTTGTGGTGGAAGTCAGATCCCACCTGCAGCTTACAGGCTGCAATATTTCATAAGGAATCAGCTGACCGTCCACACCACCTGCCACGGTTCACTCTTTGAAAACAGGAAGGAGGGATTTCATCTAGGGCAGAATTAGAGCTTGTTTCATTACTCATGCTACATCCCACAAGGATTTAAGGGCTGCCAAGAGACCCTGCCAAACCTGACTTCAGGATCCAAAGTATCCCAACAAGCCCTGACTGCCCTGATCAGCATCTTCCGGGGCCTCCACCCACTGCATTTCAGGAGCTGCATCTAAATCCAGACCTTTGGGCTCACTCCTCATGCCCCCGGAGGGGCTGCAGGGCCCCCAGCAATGACCTCCTGCTGCAGCCATGAGGTCCTAAAGGGTCTGGAGAGAAGCCCTGAGCTGCAGGCAGGGATGAAATTGAAGTGAATCCAGAGGAATCCATGGAGCTGCTCCCAGGGCTGGAGCCCCTCTGCTCTGCAGCCAGGCTGGGAGAGCTGGGGGGGCTCACCTGGAGAAGGGAAGGATCCAGGAAGAGCTTCCAGCACATTCCAGGGCCTCAAGGGGCTCCAGGAGAGCTGCAGAGGGACTGGGGACAAGGCCTGCAGGGACAGGAGCCAGGGAATGGCTTCCCACTGCCAGAGGGCAGGGCTGGATGGGATCTTGGGAAGGGATTCCTGGGGCTGGGCTGGAATTCCCAGAGAAGCTGTGGCTGCCCCTGGATCCCTGGGAAGCGCCCAAGGACCTTGGATGGGGCTCGGAGCACCCTGGGATCATGGAAGTATCCCTACCCTTGGAATGGGCGGGAATGGGTGGGATTCTTCCCACCGAAATCACTCCAGGATTCTGGAGCTGGGCTGGGAAAACTGGGAATGTTCTCCTGGAGAAGGGAAGGATCCAGGGAGAGCTTCCAGCACATCCCAGGGCCTCAAGGGGCTCCAGGAGAGCTGCAGAGGGACTGGGGACAAGGCCTGGAGGGACAGGAGCCAGGGAATGGCTTCCCAGTGCCAGAGGGCAGGGCTGGATGGGATCTGGGGAAGGAATTCCTGGGGCTGGGCTGGAATTCCCAGAGCAGCTGTGGCTGCCCCTGGATCCCTGGCAGTGCCCAAGGCCGGGCTGGAGCACGCTGGGACAGTGGAAGGGTTGGAACTGGATGGTCTTTAGGGTCCCTTCCCATCCAAACCGTTCTGGGATTTTAAGGGGCTGAGAATGAAGAACACCTGCATTGTTGATGCCAGGGCCCAAAGGGGGAGCAGCAGGAAGGCAAAGGTGCCAGCGGGGGCAGCGGGCAGTGGGGACCTCACCACGAGCAGCAGAGCCCCGCGGGATCCAAGCGAGAGGAGCCGAGCAGGTCGGGTGGCACCGAGCAGCTCCGGGCGCTCGGACAGGTCCCAGGGCAGGTCCGCAGCCAGGACGTCACCAAGCACGAGCCCACGTCCTCCCCGAACCCAGCGCAGCTCAAACGAGGCCCAGAGCAATCGGCCTCAGCTTAAATGCAGCTCGTAGAGGCCGGGGTGGGTGGAGGGCGCGTGGGTGAGTCGGGCCGGGGCAGGCAGGGCTCTGCTGCGGCGTGGGCAGGGTGGGACGCGCTCTCCTCGCAGCCCTGGAGCGGCTGCGGAGTCACGCGGGGAGTCAGGAGCGCCCCGGTTATGAAAAACGAGGCCCAGTCTTCTGCAGGAAATTTTTAAAAGTTTAATAAAGGGACAATTAGGAGACAGGAAAGCAAAGGTCACACCCGGCCGGGTGCTTGGCATAAAGCCAGGAGCACCCCTGAGCCCAGAAAAGCATTTCTTTAAATGTACTGACATGTTCCATATTCATAGACCCTTATACGCGATTCAAACGTTCCTTTTTTGGTGCTCACTTGGGGTCAAACCCTCCCTCCATTGCCTCTTGCGGAATAATTTCACATTTTATTGCTTCTTGGGGTCCCATCCTGCAGATTAAATCTCCCGGTGGCTCTGCCCTGTCGCCTCTGGGGTTTGTCACCATTATTCTTTGTCCAGATAGGATAATCCAAAAACGTGGGGAATTATCTTTACCATTCTCTGAGTTAACTTACCTGAGTTAAAGAAACATTCTACATATCGCACTGCTATTCCTAAGTTTCGTTAATAAAAGAAACTACATTCATACAGTGAAGTTTTTAACATTACACATACAGCATTCACTTTAATATTTGCAAAAAGGCAATATTATAATATGTATTTATAACACTGGTGACACGTGGGCAAGAGAAATGTCCAATCTTTCGTGTCCAACCAAGCCTTCTCCTTGCCTAAAATTGCTGCTTTGGCACAAATTTTCCCTGTGCTGTCGCTGAGAGAGGCCAGAATGGATACAAGCCCCCAGCAACAACCAGAAAAGCCTCAAAAATCATTAAATTTCAGCGGAGTCGGTCCATTTTTGTAAAATCCAGACCCTCTCTTGTTGCTGCCTCAAATGATGCAAACCAAGCTCCAGTGTCGTAGCCTCTCCTGTCATTTTTAGGACAAAAAATCCCCAAAATTTTTCACCTTTGGATAGAAATATTCACTGACACTGCAAAGGGCTCCACTGGCAGCTCATCTCCAGGATAATCAGAGTTAATTGGCTATAACGCCAATTTATTTCGGATTACTGATGAGAGCACTATTATTTCTGTAAATAATGGATTATCTCCATGCTCCTAATCCACCTTGGAAATGCCCTGGATAAGGAGTGAGTAGGGATTTCAGTATGTGGTTTATCACTTGCACACTTAGAATTCATTTTGGAAGCAGCACCCATATTTTTGACGTCTCTGGAAAGTCCGCAGCTTTGTGCCAGTGTAATAACCCTGGCTGCAATGGAGCTATTTCCAACTCAGGTTCCCTTAAATTAGGAAATCAAGGCCTCTCAAATTTGCAGGGTTGTCCTCAGACAAATCCTTCAGGTCGTGGTGAAGTTTTGCATTTCAGTTCAGGGAGCACACGGATAAAATATAACAAGGAAAAGGGGATGGGAGAGATCCAAATCACCCCAACCTGGAGATTGAAGACTGGTCCTCACTGCGACATCATCCCATGGGATAATTATAAATAATAATTTCCAAAGGTGTGAAAGTCTTTTAGACAGGAAGACCCAGCCAGGCCTTCCGCTGAGCGCCAGCGGAAAGCACGGATTTCAGTCATATCTTGAATAATCAAAATTCCAGCGCAGGATTTTCCCTCTGATCCTTTCAAGCCTTCCTCATCCTCCTCCTTTTCATTTGGTTTCTGAGCAGGGCAGAGAGCAGGGGCTCGTTCTGTCAGTAATACCCTGATTTAGCATGGAATACACATTTACTGCATTTCAGAGCAGAAATATTGTTACATCTGTACAGAAATATGAGGTTTTCCTTCTACAGAAACGTGAAGTGACACCCATATGGAAATGTGAAGTTGTGCATGTGTGGGAAATTATATTACTTTCCTAACTAATTTTTAATTGTTTTTTTAAAATTAGTTATGAGCAGCACCCACGTTTAGCCAGCAGAAATAAAGCTTGTCCACAGGCCTTCTTTATTACTTTGATCATTAAATCATCGATTAGGTTTGTTAAAACTAACCCTGACAAACTTCAATGAACAGACCTAAAGAATTTGAAAATTGAGCATCTGGGATCTTAAATTTATGGCACTTCAAGGATGTTGGAGTAACCAGAAAATCAGAGGAAATTAAGGCCTGAGAGGTTGGAGACTCCATGTCTGAGAAAAAGATAACAAAATTACTAAATAATTTGGACCGGATCAGCATTAAAAGTGAGAAATCAAGAGGGAATGCACTACTAATTAAAGAAGAGGATTATGCAACTTAGAACCAGTGAACATTAATTTGTTAAAATGTATAAATAAGTGAAAAAATGTTGTATGGGGATTGACGTAGAGGCCTGAACTTTGCCAGCCACGCACACAAACCTTGGCCAAGAATAAATATGGGACTTGCGAACATTTTTTAAAAGGCAGTGTT
>WEIT01004309.1:36431-59333 GCA_013389985.1 Dryoscopus gambensis | reverse complement strand
GCCAAGGCCACCATGTCCCCAAGAGCAGCAGGAACCTGCTCAACCAATGGTACCTGGGCTTGAACGATTCTCACCTCGGATCAAAGGCATCTCAAGCAGTGTTCTGCCGTTTCTCCATCCTTCCTATCCTGTGCCTGCCTTGGCTCCCTTCTCCTGGTGTGATCCGTGCAGTGAATCTCTTCCAGTTCCTTTGGTGACTCTCTGTTCCCTCCCCAGAGGAAACCGGCTGATCCGAGAGTTCCCCACCGACGCCCTGTTCGACGTGAACTCCATCGTCGCCAACGTCTTGTTGTAAGTCTGGACCACGTCCCGCTCTCTGAAGTCCTTTTTCCTTTTTATTCCCACTAAATGCCAACCCCAGGTATTCCAGAGGCTGCTCTCAGCCAGGCAGGTTTGGCTTTGCTTCTCTCTTCGTTGTGGTTAGACCCTATTAGACCTTTTCCCTTGAGACAACTCACCAGCACACACCTGGGCACATCCAGTTGGCTGTGAATCTTTAATCTGCCAGCAAGAAGCTGGAGTTTTGTCCTCTTTTCCCCAGCATGGTTGTGTGGCTGCAAATTTGCTCTTCGGCCAGTTGCTAATGAGGTTTTTTCTGCCTCCTCAGTGCCCTGCTCTTTAATGAAGTTAAATACGTCGAAACACTGGCAGACCTTGAGAACACTGAAAATATGTTGAAAGGGAAGTCCAACGTGGTCTTTGCCTACGTACCAGCTACTGGGACAGCAGGTATGGATACTCACCTTCCCATCTTTGCTCTCTTCCCACAGCCTTTTTTTAGTAAAACATCCAGGAGCTGAGTTTCTGACCCAAAATGCTGCAAATGGAAACCTGGAAGGGCCACCCAGCAACAAGATCTCTACTTCTGTATGTCTTGCTTTGTTTTCAAAGGGATCAGTTGCACCAGAAAAGTTTTGCTGGGAGCATAAACCTCGAGAGGCCTTGGAGAGGGAAAGCAAGCCAGTGTTTGCTGTCTTAAAAATAAATAAATCCCTGGGCAGAGCTTTGGCTCTGCAGTGGAATGGATTCCCACACAGCACCTGTTTGCTGGGGATCAGGAATGGGATCCAGCTCCAGCTGCTCACTTCCCTTCACAGTTTGTCTTCAGACAGACTCTGTGACATTGTACTGAGAGTTTGTGAAATCCTGGGAGTTGGTACTGACACCTGGGAAGGATGGAGCAGGAGACGTGGAGGGCACAGAGTTGAGCTCACCTTGCCTCTCCCTTTGCAGAGCACAGGGCTGTGATGGAGGCAGCGTTTGTCTATGGCACCGTCCACCAGTTTGTCCTGACAACTGAGGCAGCGCTGCTGAAAGCCACCAGGTATGTCCAGACACATGCCCACCGTGGAGAGCTCCTTCCCTGCACTGTTTGCCTCACTCCCGGTGTCTCAGATTCCCAAATCAGCTGTGGGATGGTATTAGGATGTTGTGCCAAGGGTGGACAGTCAGATCTGTTTTCCCAAAGCTGCTGGTTGTGTTCCTGGCCTTGGAGTAGCCTTGCTGTTCGTGGCTGAATCGGGTGGGATTTCACAGGAGAAGAGCCCTCTGTCTCCTTGCCATGGCTGATGGATCAAACCTCAGCCACGGGTTTTCGTGAGAGTTGATGTTAAAATCTTAAAGCACTCCCACCTTGTGCTGTGATGTCCAAGGGCACAAACTGTAGTGCTGCTCATGGATTTGGGAATTCCCATCCCCCTGCCCACACAGGGGGAGCTGCTTTAGAATGCAAATCCTTCCCTGTGTCTTGCTGCTGATGTGACCTCCTGCAGTCAGGAGCGTGAGGGAGGAAGGTGGGAGCAGCGTGTGGGGTGTTGCTTCCTCAGCCAGCAGTGTGCCCAGGTGGCCAAGAGACCAATGGCAGCTGGTTTGTACCAGCCATGGTGTGGCCACAGGGCCAGGCAGTGACTGCCCCCTGTGCTGGATGCTGCTGAGGCCTCACCTCAAATCCTCGGGTCAGTTCTGGGCTCCTCATGGCAAGAACATTAAGGGGCTGGAGTGTGTCCAGAGAAGGGAATTGAGCTGGGGAAGGGTCTGGAGCCCCAGGAGCGGCTGAGGGAGCTGGGAAAGGGGCTCAGCCTGGAGCAAAGGAGACTCAGGGGGGCCCTTGTGGCTCTGCACAAGTCCCTGACAGGAGGGGGCAGCCGGGGGGGTCAGGCTCTGCTCCCAGGGAACAGGGACAGGACCAGGGGAAATGGCCTCAAGCTGGCGAGGTTTGATATTAGGGAAAATTCCTTCATGGAAAAGGTTTTCATGTGTCAGAACAGCCTGTCCAGGGCAGTGCTGGAGTCCCCATCCCTGGAAGTGATCAAAAAACATGTGGATGTGGCACTTGGGGACACGGGGCAGTGGTGGCCTTGGCAGCGCTGGGGGAACGGTTGGACTCGATGAACTTGGAGGGCTCTTCCAACATTAATAACTCCATAATGATTTACCTGGGATCTTGTCACGGGTGACGCCAGGGCAGGCACCAGGGTGGCCCTTCCCGAGGTGCCGTGCCATCCTTGCAGGATATCGGGAAGTGCGCTGTGGCTCCCACTAGGTGGCACGGTTGTCATTGCGCAGGAATTGGCTCCGTTCTCGAAGCAGCGCCGCCACCTCCCGAGCTGCTGAAATGGTGGGAGCTTCTCCAGCAGGAACGGCTCCCAGCCAGCCGGGGCAGCGGGATTTGAAGTCTTGATACTGCACTTTGCTCTTCCGTGGAGAACTCTTAAATCCCTGTCCAAAGAAGGCGATCCGTGGTTTAGGGGTAGGGGATGGGTGCGTCGGAAAAGGAAGGTGACTTCCCAAAGTTACCCACGGGCCAACAGCAGTGATGGTGTCACAACCAACCAGGGACTCCTTCCACTGTCCCAGGTTGCTCCAACTCCGTCCAGCCTGGCCTGAAACGCTTGCAGGGATGCAGGGGCAGCCACAGCTTCTCTGGGCACCCTGTGCCAGGGCCTCCCCACCCTCACAGCTAAGAATTCCTTCCCAATCTCCCATCTATCCCTGCCCTCTGCCAGTGGGAAGCCATTCCCTGTGCCCTGTCCTTCCATCCCTTGTCCCCAGTCCCTCTCCAGCTCTCCTGGAGCCCCTTTAGGCCCTGCAAGGTGCTCCGAGCTCGCCCTGGAGCCTTCTCTTCTCCAGGTGAACCCCCTCAGCTCTCCCAGCCCATTCCACAACCCTGCCAAACCCTGAACTTGAGGATCATCTGTGAAACACATCAGCAAACCTGGTCCTTCTGTCGGGGCACGTTGAACCCTGCTCAGGGTGGGTTTTGTTCCCTCTCTCACAGCCATGATGACCCCGATGTCTCGTCTGCCTGGCTCTTGTTCTGCCACTGCCAGCGGGCCACAGACCCAGCCCAGCCCTGCAGGAGGACAGCCCTGGGACAGCCCCTGACCCTGCTCAACATCCACAGGCACCTCAAGCTCATGGGGGCTCCTTTGGTGGTAGGACTGGGAAGGAGGAGCTGCCGGGGCCGTGGGTGGGAGGGCAGCTGGGAGGGGTGTGAGGATGAGGAAGGTGAAAGCAGAGAGCAAGGCTGAGTGTGGGAATCTGCCCCTTCCAGGGTGGGTCCAGGCAAGGAGCAGGAATCAGCTGGTGCAACTGCTTCACCCGTTCAGGGCTGGCCAAAACTTAAATAAATTATTGAAGGCATTTTCTAAACGACTCTTAAGGACTGACCACCTCGATATGAGGCTTCTTCCAGTGTTTGATCATGCTCTTGGTAAAGAAACCTTCCTGATGTTCTGTCGAAACCTCCCCTGATGCAGCTCTGAACCATTTCCACGAGTTCTATCCCTGGATAGATACCGGAGCTTCCCTCTCCACATCCCCTCAGGAAGCTCTGGAGAGCATTGGGGTCATCCCTCAGCCTCCTTTTCTCCAAACTAGACAGCCCTAAAGTCCTCAGCTGCCCCTGTAGGCTCCCTGCAGGGGGCTCAGCACCCTCTGGAATGTGGTATCAGTCCTTCACGCCTTGATGATCACAAGGAACAGGAGGTTCCCTCTTATTTCCTCCTTCCGTGGGGCAGAGAATTTGAGCAGCCTCCTGTTCCCTCTGGTCATCCCTGCCCATCCAAAAGGATGAGCAGATGAGCTGGGAAGTGCCTCCTCCAGCCATTTTCCTGGATTAGGCCCGTGGAGGGAAGGCACTGCATGGAGCATCTCTGTCATGAAGCAGCACGTCCAAGGCAGGAAGGGGAGGATTCCAGCTCTTGCATGTTGTGGCTGGGATTTTCAAACTGCCCCGGGGAACGGATGCCAGGTAAATAAAAACGCGTGGAGGTTTGACATCTGGAGTTGCTAAGCCACAAAAAACCCCACGCAAAATAAAGCCCAAGTTTTTAGTAGGGAAGGTCGCGACATGTTGGAACAGTTTAACTGGGTTTGCGTGGGTTCTGCTTCCATGGACGTTTTAGAATTGGGGTTGGAAGCTTTTTCCTGAGGATTTCTGTGGCTGGGGAAAAGCTGAGGTACCTTCAACTTGTGGAGCTGTGCTGCAGCATGACCCTGGGTGTTCTCCAGACAGAGGTTGCTGAGGACCCCGAGAAGGTCTCCACTGTTCACTTGCAGCTCGGGCTGCCCCTGGTGTTCATCCTGAGCCAGAAAGAGACCTACGAGGCCGACAGGAGGACGGCAGAGTTTGTGGCCTGGCAGCTCTTGGGGAAAGCAGGAGTTGCCCTTTTGTCCAGGTATTTCTCTCAGGTCTTTTGGGGTTCTCCTTGCTTTTCGCGGGGTTTCTGATGAACTTGGAGGGCTCTTCCAACCTTAATAACTCCATAATGATTTACCTGGGATCTTGTCCAGCACCAGGATGACAGTCAGTGGGCCTCGAGTTAGATGGGACGCAGTGAAACCAGGCTGCATCCTGTGACAGAGTGTGCCACATTTAAGGATTTGTCCAGGATCAGATTAGTTCGGAAGCGTTGCTGGTTTAGAAGTGGAAAAATATTCAGACCAAGAGAGATTTTGGAAAGGAAACATAGCACTGATGGAATTAGGGCAGATAGAGGAGGGACGACCTTCCATGTGACACCATCTAATGTTCACTTTGTGTTCTGGAAGGGACCTCGTGGATCTGAACGTTCTGCACCGGTCAAATGTCGCCCTCAAGACACCGGATGAGGTTGGATGCTGGATTTCTTCATTGGACAACTCTCACTGCCCTGCCTGGCCATGATGCTCTTGGAGGGGTTGGTGGGGTGTTGCTCATCTCTGGTATTATGTGACAGCATTCCCTGAAGCTCGAGGGGAAGTGTTTTTCCCAAGTTGCACTTGTGTGCAAGAGGTTATCCAGGGAATCTGTGGATTTCCCATCCCTGGAAGTTTTCCAGGCCAGGTTGGACAGGGCTTGCAGCAACTTGAGATAGTGGAACCATGGCAGGAGGTGGAACTGGATGATCTTTAATGTTCTTCCCATGATTCCATGATTGGGGTGCTGCAGAGCCGTTGTGCCTGCTGGGAAAGAGAAAACTCTGAGTTTATTTTGGGTTCAAAACATAGAGCGACATCTCCACTACACCTAAAGGCAACACAAGGTTGTGAACTGCATCCAAGTGCAAATTCCCCAAAAATTTGGACTTCTCAAAGCCTTAGGAAAGGCGTCAAAAGATGGGAAAAGGACTGAGTGTGAAACGAAGAGCAAGCAGGCGAAGGTCTGTGCTGAGCTGATGTAACCCAGTGCCTCTGGCAGTGAGCTGGGAGCAGGGCAGGGCGTGAGTTAAACGAGGTTGATCAAGATGAGTTAAACTCTGGAGAGACCTGACCCAGCTTGTGAGGCAGGCTGGAATTGGGTGCTGGCAGATGCCAGGGAACGCACGATGGCCCAGATTACCTGAACTGTCCCACTTGTGGTTGCAGAGGTGCAGGATCAGACCTGAGCGTCCCCTCAGGGCTTGCCGTGGCCTGCTGAGAGATGTGCACGCTGGGTGGCTCCGGGAGGCCGTGGGAGGTGCCAGCACTTTGTCATTTCTCTCAGCTCCTCATGAACTTGGCATTTTCTCTCCAGTGCCTTTGTCTGAGCTGGTGCCAGCACTGGAGAGAAAGTTTTAAGCTGACAAGTCTCGTTTCTGCGAAATCCATCCATCCTTCCATGGTGCACTTGGCTGAGCTCCATGAGATAAAGGATTTTTTGTGCTGGTTTCCCAGGCTGTGATGGACCCAGCCTGCCCCCTCTAATGGGGGGGACACCCAAGAGGCTCCTGCTTCTCCCTGCTCTCCTTCCCTGCTTGGCCACTGGGATTTTTCCTGCAGTGCTGGATCTCTGCTGAGTTGCTGGGAGGTGGGGCTGGTGTTCACTTTCACCACAGGATCCCTCATAGCCACGTTTTTTCACAAGCAAACATGAGCCTGGAGTGAGAAAAACTCAATGCACAGGAGAAACTGGCCCAAAGAAACGTAACCCAGACATTCCCCTCTTTGTCAGCTTCAGGGCTCTGTGACATATCCCAAAAATAAGGAGTTGGGAGATGGTGCCCCATCAGCCTTGAGTTTGGTGTGCAGACAGAATAAGCAGAGGTGGGTGTTGTGCTCCCACTGATTTATTGTTTTCCTTAGGGAATGCCAATCCAATACCTGGTCTTGGAGGACACCGATGAAGTTATAACCCTGGTGGAAGATAAGAACAAGGTCAAACAAATCCAGGAGGATGAGCAGCGGGAGGAGGAGGAGGAGGAAGAGGAGGAGGAGAAAGAGAATAACAATCAAGGTGTGCAATTAATCAGCGAAAAGCTGATTGTCATCAGACAGAAGGTGCAATCAGCTTCAGACACGTGGCAAAGCACCAGAGAACGCTTGCAAACCATCACAGTCACTTCATGGTGGCCACAAAGGGGCTCTTTCATTCTCTGAGATCACTGGAATATGACACAGGCCTGATTTGTGGGGGAAGCACCAGGGAGAAGAATCAGAGCTGTTAGAGGAGCAGTTGCTGTGTGAGGGACAGGGATGTGCTTGGATGCACCAGCTCCAAAGGTGTGGGGGGGTTAAAGTGCACCCAGCACTGTCCTCTACAAGCATCTGAAAATTATCCATCCCTTTGGAAGGGTGTGAGAGACGTTTTTGTAAGAGCAGATCCAGACTTGCCTCCTCCAGGGAGAAGACTCTGGTCCCTGCAATGCATAATTGAAAATGCATTTATTCTCCATGCAAAACTGGGGCTGTTTCCTTAAAAAAGGGGGGCAGGATCCTAGAGGAGCTTGAAGAGTAGTGTTCCAATCCAAGGGCAGAGCAGGTGGGAGGTGAGATTAGGGCATTTTGGGGGGTTTGTCTGTGTGGCTGTGCCTCCTCTCCCCGTACAAGGCAGTCACTCACCCCATGTCTCTGCTGAAGGGTTCTGGGTTACAAAATCATGCACTGGGTTGGCCCGGGGGGCTGCAGTTCCCCCGGCCCTGGGCACACCTGTGGGTCCCTTGCAGATATTCAGGATGACCAGGTGGTGGAAGCAGTTTCCAGGGACAAGAAGAGAGAGCTGCCCCTGGAGCAGGTCCTTGTCCTGACAGAGGAGAACTTCCACTCTTCCATCTCGGAGGCTGCCCGGACAGTGGTGCTGTTTTATGCCAGCTGTGAGTATGGAACGTGGCCTGGCTGTCACTTTTCCAACTTTGGGATGCTCCCCGTGCTTTCTGTGATCCTGGAGACAAGTTCTGACCATAAATCCGTGCCACATCCTGCCCCATGGACACTAATAACAATCAGGTTAAATCAATTCTTCTCATGGGCTGATAATATAATCTGATATTTAGAGATCTTAATTTTTCTTCATTTGATAGGGAAAAAACGTGGGACAAGAGGGTAAATTAATATAGCATGGACTCATGGGATGGCCTAGACCATCTGGTTGTTATCTGCTGAAGCACAAAGTTAAATTTTCCTCACTTATTTCAAATCTTACAGAGCTTGGAGCACCTGAAGGTGCAGAGAATTGTAACATGACATTATCAGGGAGCCAGGTGGGGCTGGCTGTCCCTCAGGGCTGTGTTTCCCCTCTCCTGTGTTTCAGGGGAAGCCGTGTCCCTGGCAGTGCTGCGCTCCTACGCCGAGGTGGCCGCTCACGTGAAGGGTAAGGAACCCCGGGGCTCAGGGCTTTCACCTGCTCCTGCTGGCAGTAGGAGCCAGGACGTCGATGGTACCTCACTCCCTCACCTGGAATACACTCATTTTCCCCCTCAAACTCTTAAGGAAGTCATATCCACACCATTTTTTTTAGGAAGGCTTCTTTGTGTCTTATTTAGGGATCTTTGCAGAGTCTCTCCTCCCGGGGAACAAGCAACAGGACGGGAGGAAACGGCCTCAAGTTGCACCAGGAGGGGTTTAGGCTGGATTTTAGGGAAAATTCCTTTATGGAAAGGGTTGTCCAGCCCTGGCACAGCTGCCCAAGGCAATGCTGGATTCCCCATCCCTGGAGGGATTTAAAAGCCGTGTGGATGTGGCACTTGGGGACACGGGGCAGTGGTGGCCTTGCCAGTGCTGGGGGAAAGGCTGGACTTGATGATCTTCGAGGGCTTTTCCAACCTGAACAATTCCATGATTTTATGATTCTAGATGTACCATCCCTGCAAGTGTTCAAGGCCAGGTTGGATGGGGCTTGGAGTGACCTGGGATAGGGGAAAGTGTCCCTGCCCCTTCCAGGGTCGCAGACCACTCTGTGACCCCACCATGGGATGTTGGTGGGCACGGTGACTGCGTGAGGGAGAATTTGGGAAGGGCCAGGGCAGAGCCCCAGTGGCAGTGGGTGACACAGAGGAGCAAGCAGCAGGAACTGTGGCCTGGAACTTGGGAGCAGGGTCCTGTTTGTGCCCCTCAGGGCCCCGTCCTGCCCAGCCCCAGGAGGTGCCCTGCACATGGGTGTGCTGGGTGGCACCTTGGCTCTGCTGGCAAAAGGAGCTGTGGTTATCCCTGGCTTTGCAGGAAAGCAGAGGACAGACACCTGTGGGCAGGCCCAGATCCACTGTCAGATGTCAGAGGGAGAATTTACAGTGGTGGTGCTTCCAGAGCCTGGAGACTGGCTCAGTTATGTGGGAATTCTCACAGGTGGCCGCAGAACTCCATGAATAACGCAGCGATGGTGAACAATCAGCAGCACTTGGAGCCAGCACGTCGGGGAATCTGGGAGCAAAGGCAGGAGGGAAGGATCCTTCAGGAGGGGCTGTGCAGCGTAAGCCCCACATTCAGGCCTTCAACCCCACCCCACTCTGGTTTTTGGGGAGAGGTGGGTTCTTACGTGGGCTGAATCTCTTCCAGAGGTGCCTTTTTCTCCCCTTGGTGGCTTCATCCCACTGCAGCACAGCGGGGAAATCACATGGATCTGGGCAAGAGCTATTCCAGCACCTCTGGAGGTGGCTGGTGCCTTCCCTTGGTTTTTCTTCTCCGTCCAGGCTCATTTTTCCTGATGCTGGAACACAGTGCCAGCAGCACTCAGCAGTGGGGACATGTATGGAGTGTGCAGAGGTCCCCACAGTTTTCTGGGAAGCAGCTGCAGTGGGAGTTGCTTCCAAGAAGCTCTCCTGCTGCAGACAGTGCTGCTGTGGGCTGGAGGAAGGCAGCTCTGCATTCATGGTTTGCATGAAGGGAAAGTCACCAGCAGCTTTGGTCTGGACTGAAATCCCAGGAATAAACAGGAAGGGACAGGAGGGGTTGTGGTTGTTATTGTTGTTGTTGTTAGAGATGCTGGGGTTGTTGATGGTTTGGGGTTTCTTTTGGACTTCCCCAGCAACCAGAGCAGCTGAAGGAGCAACACAGGAGAGTCTGTGGGTGAAACCCGGCCTCTTCCCAAGCCAGTGGCCAGGCCTTGCTGGGTTCTGCACGGCGGCCAGGATTCCACCGTGTGTGTTCTGAATCACTTGATAACAATCTCGGTGCAGGGAAGCAGCCACAGACAGATTCTCAGCAGCCATCAGGAACTGACGGGGGTCAGGGCCTTTCCTCTGTGATCACTGAGGTCCCTCCACAGACTCCCAGGCCAGATGGGACCCTATGGAATGGCTCCAGTCTGGTTTCTCTGCCATGGCCTCGGAGCAGACATGGAACAGCTGCACTGGTGGATCTGGAGATCCTTTTTCTCTGCTGCTGAAGGAGCCTCAGGGAACGGGGAGAACCAGCTACCAGAGGAGCTGGAAAACCTCACAGGATGGTGTTCCCCAGGCTCTCAGTGCTGGTTGGATCAGGAAGACCTCGAGCTGTGCAGGACTGAGAATAAAACATGGGGTATGACTTGGGGCACGCTCAGTTCCCCAGAAGCTCCGGTATTCCCGCCTGCTCCGGGGTGGAGCTTCCTTCCCAAGGGCTGCGAAGCCACGAGCAGCTGTCTGAGGAGTGAATCACCCGTGCTGGAGTTTGAGTTGCAGAACCGGGTCCTGCTCCTGGTGCCAATTCTTTGTGCAAAATGCCGCTGAGAATAGGCCACGTGTGATCAAACACACGGGAAAGGAGGAGCCTGGAGACTGGAATGACCCCATGAGTCATCCCGCACCAGATGCTCAGCAGAGCCCCACCAAGTGAAGTTTGCAGCCCTCGAGTGTTTTCCATTTGTTGAGGGATCCAGTTTAGCAGGAGACAGAGAGGAGCATCCCTGCCTTGCTAGGAGCTGAGGAGCTGCCTTGCTCCTTTCTACCCTTGGAGCAAGAATGTCCCAATCCCAGTCCCACCGGGGCTCACTGCTGCACCTCTGGTTTGCTTTTGCAAGATGGGAATTTTTGGAAGCGGGGTTAAGAGCAGAGCGTGCGAAGGTGAGAGCATTTCTTAGATGTGTCATTGGCCTTCTTGGCAAAGAAGAGAGGAAATCGATATCTAAGAAGGGCAAAATGTGATGAAAAATGGTTCTGCCTCCCTCCTCTCTGCTTGTGAAGCCTCCTTGACCAGGGACTTACAAAGACAGGGTGAAGTTGTGGCTCAGAGGCAGGAAAATGAGCTGCAGGATTCAGCAATGGATATCCATGGAGTGGAACTCTGAAGAGAGGATTTAGGGGCTCATTGTGTGATGTTTTCCAGGAAGTTGTTCCCATTCTGTATCGGATTCTTCCTCTTGAAGTGCAGCACTTTGTACATAACTTCTCCTTCATGTTGTAGCCTCTGGAACAGTCTTCAAATGAGTGGGTTTTTAATACAATCATGGAATTGTTTAGGTTGGAAAAGCCTTCCAAGATCAGAGTCCAACCATTCCCCCGAGGCCACCACTGCCCCGTGTCCCCAAGCGCCACATCCACACGGCTTTTAAATCCCTCCAGGGATGGGACTCCACCACTGCCATGGGCAGCTGTGCCAGGGCTGGACAGCCCTTTCCATGAAGGAATTTTCCCTAATATCCAGCCTGAACTTCCCCTGGCACAGCTTGTGGCCGTTCCCTCTCCTCCTGTCCCTGTTCCCTGCGAGCAGAGCCCGACCCCGCCGGCTGCCCCCTCCTGTCAGGGACTTGTGCAGAGCCACAAGGGCCCCCCTGAGCCTCCTTTGCTCCAGGCTGAGCCCCTTTCCCAGCTCCCTCAGCCGCTCCTGGGGCTCCAGACCCTTCTCCAGCTCCATTCCCTTTCCCTGCACATGCTCCAGCACCATGCCAGTCCTGCCTTCCAAATAATTCTAGGTTCAAATGATTATAAATTCAAGGGATTCCTGATTTTTCTTGTTCCCTATAGCACTGATGGTTTGTCTTGTCCTGGTTTTCTAAGACCTCTAGGACAGAGGTTCTTGCTGTTGCTGGGTTTAGTAGCACCTGAAACCACAGGACAGCAAGATTTTGTGTTCCTTTCACCTTCCTTCCCACTCAGCAGTGGCCACAGGCCTGGGCAGTCCCTCGCTGAGTTACTCTGTTCCTGAAAGTGCTGCTCATTCAGTGGTGAATGATCTGGTGCAGGTTGGGAGGGCAGAGGGACCATCCTGTACCAGGTGTTTTTCAGGTCAGATGGGGCTCCTTCAGAGCACATGGTCGGTAATTCCCTGAGCTAATACCCAAATATTAGAATTCATACTTGAAGGAGCTTCAAGCAGCCTCGCAACTCAATTTTAACACGACATCAAAGCCCCATTTCCATGGAATTATTTTCCAGAGTTGGGCAAGACACAAGATGATGTGGTAAGAGATGATGAGAACCAGCTATACTGGATCAGAGGTGTGAAGTAAATCTGAGGTCAGGCTTTCAGTTTGAGATCTTCTTGCAGAGCCCGGGAATGACACAAACCATTTCTGCTCTCGTGAAGTGTTTTGACAGCTCCTGCCCGCCTGAGTGGATTTGCAGCCCCTTCCCTTGTGCTGCTTCCTGCTTTTTCTGCACAAGAGTTTGATGCAAGGCAGAGCAGCAGCAGCAAACTCCTCGTCTGAGCTGCAATGCAGAACCTCGAGTGGAGGCTGCAGAAAATGGTCCTGTGGGAGGCCAAGGGTAGGAGCTCATGCTGAGGCGCTCACCCTGAGGTCACCTCTGCCTTCACCCCCATCTGCAAGAATCCTCATGGAATCCCAGAAGGGTTTGGGTTGGGAGGAGCCCTAAATCCCATCTCATTCCACCCCTGCCACGGGCAGGGACGCCTTCCACTATCCCAGGTTGCTCCAAGCCCCATCCAGCCTGGCCTGGAACCCTCCCAGGGATTTGGGGGGTCCACAACTCCTCCGGGCAGCAAAAGCTTGTGCAACACTCAGCCATGCTCAGTTCTCAGGAGCTCGGTTCAAGATGTGGTCAGCCCTCCCCACCTTGGCTTGAGTTGTTGCTTGACCCTGCCCCGTGATCTCACTGCCCCCTCCAGAGCACCCCTGACGTGTTGTTAGATTTGGTTGTTTCTCTCTTACTGGCACTTTCCAGGCAAAACTTGGTTGGGTTTTTCCTCAGGGGGGATGTCTTCCACCCGGCTTCAGATTCTCATTTGCTCAAACCTTTCCAAAAAAAGTGTTTCCCAGGCTGACTTGCTGGGCTCTGCAGAGCTTTCACCAGGACAGAAAAACATAATATTCCTCCCACGGCCTGCAGATGCTGTTGAGAGTCCATCCCTTTTCTGCAGCACTGGTGGTACCTTTGCATCCTGCTTCCCCTCATGGAATGCTGCTGTCCCTATGTTTTGCCCTTCAAATTGCTTTCTGCCCCTCTGGGCTTGGGATCAAAACCAGATTGGATGTGTTTTATTCCATCAGCCAGGCCTTTAATGAAAAGAGTGATCAGAATCAAACCCAGGCCGGGGAGAGAAGAAAGCCTGTCTGGTTTCTCTTGAGAAATCCTCATCATCTGCCCCAACCCTGGTTTCTGAAGGATTCTTTGCCGTGGTCTGCCTCCATGTGTGTACTTGTCTCTAGGTTTCATCCCACCTTTCCCATGGAGCTTGTTGGGTCCTGCTCAAAGAAACTGAGGGAAGGAATGAAGATTTCTGAGATAGGGCATTCCTGCCGTGGGCACGGACAACTGCTCGCTGTCCTTGGTTGAGCCCTTGAGGCAGCTCAGGTGAGGCTGGAAGCCGAGGGAAGAGAGGGAGTGAGCTGGTCAGGATTTAGGTCAGGCTGAGCCATGGACCAGCAGCAGCAGCAGCATGTGCTGGGCTTCACCCAGCCTAAAATTCAGAGAAAGGCTGGTGAGGTCCCTGAAGTGTCCAAGGCCGGGTTGGACGGGGCTTGGAGCAACCTGGGATAGGGGAAGGTGTCCCTGCCCATGGCCGGGGGTGGAATGGGATGAGCTTTAAGATCCCTTCCAACCCCAACCCTTGTGTGACTCCAGGGTTCTTTGCTGAAGGAAATGCTGGAGTTGCACAAATCTCGGGCTCGTGGAGAGCACACAAGGAACCAACTTTGCCTTTGTTTCACTTCTTACCAATCCCTCGAGTTTATAGCGTTGGTGAGACTCATAAAAAGCCTTTTTAGGCCATTTCCCAGGACCCAGAGTTGGACTGGAATTCCCAAGTGCTCTTCCTTTCCCACTCCCTTGCTTGTGGGACCCCGTTCTTAACTCACACAGGTGTCTGCTGGTGGCTTGGGTGGGATCACAGAGCACCCTGAGTTGGAAGGCATCCACAAGGATCATCAAGCCCAAATCCTGGCTCTCAGGACAGCCCCGAGAACCCCACCCTGTGCCTGAGGGCACTGGATGGGGGGAATGCCACCAGCCTGTGGCATTACATCCCTCTTCCATCCCCTTTAACTGCTCCGTGTGCATTTGGCTCCATGCTTGAGGCAGAACAGACATTTTTCAGTATTGAACACCTCAATAAAGGCAAAAGTCTTGGCTGCTTCCTCCTCCTCCTCCATGCCAAGCTTCATCTTCCCTCTTTCCTGTAAATGAGTGCCTGCATTATTTCTTTCTCTTGGCCTTACTCCCAAGGTATTTCCAGTACCTTTCCCTACTGCCTTTTAAGCTCCTGGACAGTTGCCTCAGGGTTTTGTGGTGTCGCTTGGAGTTACCAGCCAGATGTGAATGCCTCTGGGAATGAGGGATTTCAAGAGGGAGATGGGCTGTGCTCAAAGGGATCGTGTATTTGGGGCTGGATTTTGGTAGATTTCTGGCAGCGTTAATATAAGTATAGACAATAATACCACTGAGCTAATAAAAAGCTCTATTTTCCAACCAATTTCTTATTATTTTTAGTTTTTCATGTCATTCACGAGTATTTATTTTCCACTCTAGGAACACCGGGGGTTTTGCTGTCCCGGGTGAACTGCTGGGACTGGCCTGGCCTTTGCTCCCAGGAGAATGTGACCCAGTTCCCCACCATCAAGGTGTACAGGGAGGGACAGCAACCAGTGACGTACGATGGCATGTGGGGAACCGAAGAGCTGAGCAGCTTCATCCTGCTGTGAGTGACAAATCCCCACTGGCACCTCTGTCACACCCTTCTGCTGTCACCCTCCCTTGTCTTTTTGCTGCATTTCCTGCTTTATTATTTTTAGTGGGGATCCCGAGGCTCTCAGTGTGGCTCGGGCCGTTCTCTCTTCCCTGTAACCAGCCCCAGCACCTCTCTGGGCCTTCCCAGATGATCACTTTTGTTGCTGGTGAGGTGTCACACTTGTTGGGTTGAGGTGGCCCTCTTGTCTCTTCATCCCAAAAGCAGAGGAGACACAATGCCAAGTTGTTCCTCTGCCTTTCCCCAGGAGCCGAGTTCCCTGCCCGCTGAAGCTGGCCACGGTGGATGAAGCAGAAGGATATTTAAGAGGGGAGTTTCCATCTGAGCTCTCATCCCATCACCACACCTCACTCCTGGGAGTTTTTAGCCCAGCCACCGGCGAAGGTTTGTTGGGATTGGTGGGTTAAGCACTCTCCAGCTTCATTCCTGGTGGGACAGGGATGCTTCCAGCTGCTTGGGAGTCCGCAGCACAGCCTGCCTGGCACTGCCTTCTTCAGTTTCACAGTGGGAGGGTGGCAGGTGGTCCCAGATGTGGGGGCTCAGGTCCATACCCTGGCTCAGGGGACATTCAGCATTCAGTAGTAACTTCCCACGGCTGTCCCTGTTGTATCTCCTGCCCCTTACCCTGAAGAGTTTGGCTCTGTCCTCTTTAGGAGTCCCTTCAAAGCAGTTGTAGGCTGGCATTAAACTCCCTCTTAGCCTCTGGTTTAGCCCAGATCCATCAGCCCCTTCCTGTAGCCCAGGTACAACATGTCACTGCATATTCTTCCTTTAAAAAGGAAGAGATCCACTCTTGGATCTTGCTGACTTCTCCCTGAAAAAGTGGCAGCCCCAGTTCTTGTAACACACAATCCAAACCCTTTCTTTTTTTTGAAAAACAGAACAGCAAGAAGGTAAAATAGAAACTTCCTGCATCAAAAGGAATGAAATGTGAATAACTCAGTGAAATCCAGGTGTGGATTTTGAAACAGGTGGACATAGAAATGCAATGTGTCACCAAGGGAGAGGGAATAAAGCCAGTCTGGAGAGGGAACATCAGGCAAACCAGAGAATCATGGAGTGGTTTGGGTTGGAAGGGACCGTCAGGATCATCCCATTCCAGCCCCTGCCACAGGCAGGGACACTTCCACTATCCCCGGCTGTTCCAAGCCCTGTCCAGCCTGGCCTTGGGCACTGCCAGGGATCCAGGGGCAGCCACAGCTTCTCTGTGCCAGGACCTCACAGTTGGGAGCTGGGATCTTCCAACCCCACGGACTCTCAGTTGCCACCTTCCCCTGGGAATTGCTGCCTTAAGAAAAGGAGAACTTTCTGATCTCGCTGAAGATCAAACTTTCAGACTATTTTTCATTTTAAAGCTCCCTTGTGCCTCTAATCTTGGGTTTAATGCACACCAAGCTCCTTTCTCATATCAGAGGGCCCAGAGGGAAGAGGTAAGAACAAGACAGAACGTCTGGAACCAACTGGAAAGCACTTGGGCTGTGTTCCCTGAGCCAGCTCACAGCCAATTCCCTGCCTTCCTCTGGAGCTCTAATCTGGTAAACACAGCAGGAAATCCGACTGATCCCAAAAACCCTTTAGTCCAGCCCAGAGCAGCTGTGGCTGCCCCTGGATCCCTGGAAGTGCCCAAGGCCAGGCTGGATGGGGCTTGGAGCACCCTGGGACAGTGGGAGGTGTCCCTGCCCATGGCAGGGGTGGCACTGGCTGGGCTTTGGGGTCCCTTCCAACCCAAACCATTCCATGATTCTGCAGAGAAGTTGTTCATTTCCTTCCATGCGAACGAGAGCCTTGGAGGTTTCCAGGCAGCTCTTTGTGGATCCTGTAGAGTTGCCTCTTCCCTCAGGGCACATTCCATCTGCAATCCAGAATGGCATCCTCAGGCTGGGGTAACTCAGCCCCGGGGAGATGAAATTTGGGATGTTCTCCACCCGTTACCTGGAGCTGGAGCTGTGACTCAGAACAGCCTGAGGGAGCAGAAACCTGGAGCCAGCTGTTCTGGCACCAAACCAGCCTGGAGAACCACATTGTTCCTCTACTCAACCTGCAGACTTCTCTGGAATTCCCAGCCATTTCCTCATGGCAGAATTCCCGCTCCAGCCCGGAGCGGCGCTGCGCAGCGTCACTGCCGCTTCCAGTGAACTCCAACAGAGCAGTGAGATGTCCTGCTAAATAAATCCTGGATGGTTTCCAACCCTCAGCATCAGGACTATGCTAAGAAGCCCTTTGAGGGGGTCTGAGCTAAAAGAGGCTTGTTGGAAAAACCCTAAATAGAATTTGTTAGGAAGAGGCGAATGTATTGTGAGGGCAATGAACGAGTGAGCGTTTTCCTGGGAACTCGGAGAACTTTTAGGAGAAAAATTTGGTTTTGATGCAGCAGCTGGGAGCATCCTTGGAAGTAAGGCCGTCCTAAACCCTGTGGCAGATGTTTGAAAATATCCCTGAGCTCTGGTGCCTCACAGGGCTTTGCAGCATCAGTGGAAGCCAAGTGAGAGATGCTGCAGGAGCTGCTGTGCTGGAGAGCATGGTCAGGAGGTGCCTCCTTCCAGAGGGATAAGGGGTGGTGCTCAGATGCTGCTTCCCAAAACTCTGCAGGGGTTTTAGACCCTTCCTCATCTGGCAGCTTGATTCCTTCTCGTTCCCAGCTCACTGAAGCTGTGCTTGTGCAATTCAGGGCAGCTGGGATTCCAGCTCGAGGAATGTGCTGTGGGGCATGATCAGCGCCCTCAGGGAATTAAAATCATGCTTTCAGGGGGCACTAATTTCCTAGGAAATATTTAAATAGATTTTTTTTTTGAAGTGCTTCCCATCTGCCATGGGGCTTTGTGAATTTGGGGGGATTGTGGGTACGGAACAAAGAACCCATCCCTGGAGAAATATGGGCTGGTGTGTGGCTCTGGGTCTGGCACAGCCAGAAATAGGGGAAAATTTGGAAGTGTGATGGGGAGGGAGGATCTCATCAGGTCAAGGAATAAGCCTGGTATTGCTGGAGGTTGTCCTGACTTAAGAGGGAATTGCTGCAGCCAGGGCTGCTCCAGGCAGCACCTCAAGACAAACTCATGTCTCAAGTGAGGGTTTAAAGCCTGGGGAAGTGCTTGGTGGAGGAGCTTGGGATGGGAACTTTTCTTTCAGCACTGATAAAATCCAGTAACCAGAGACCAGGAGAGCTGGGAAGCAACATCCAAGAATGGTTTCTCTACAGCAGCTGCAGAGGGACTTTGGACAAGGGCCTGGAGTGCCAGGACAGAGGGGAATGGCTTCCCACTGCCAGAGGGCAGGGATGGGTGGGATATTGGGAACTGGGAATTCTTCCCTGTGAGGGTGCTGAGGCCCTGGCACAGGTTGCCCAGAGCAGCTGTGGCTGCCCCTGGATCCCTGGGAGTGTCCAAGGTGAGGTTGGACAGGGCTTGGAGCAGCCTGGGACAGTGGGAGGTGTCCCTGCCCATGGCAGGGGGTGGGACTGGATGAGCTTTAAGGTCCCTTCCAACCCAAACCGTTCAGAGATTCTATGATGATGACTGAGCCCTCAGTGAGCCACTCCTTAAGGAGCTCCTCCCATTGAAAAAGGAAAACAGTTGAAATGAAAGTTTATGGGCCATGTGGGAAGCAGTGGAAAATCCAGCTTGGAGTGTAGCTGCAGAACGGGAATCAAAGAACCAAAAAGGGACCAGTTGGGAGGCAGCTCCGTCTGGTGAGCTCTGAGTCACTGGTCCCAGGGGCTTGGGCTGTGACAGTGAACGTTCTGAGGAACAGTCAGTGGTGTCTGACAGCAATTTATATCATGGCTGTATCTCAGGTACCCCCTTAATTCTCAGGAAAACCCTGGCTTCTCCAAAGAGAGAGATTCCTCCCTCTGCTTGGGTCGGAAGAGCCGTTTTTGTTGCTTTCAGTTGCTAAACTCAAAGGAGGAGGAGGAGGGGCAGTGGTGTTGAAATCCTCCCTGTTCTCACCCCACCTTTGGCAGAAGCTGTTGGGAGCTCTGATCTCTGCATTTCACAAGCTCCCCACCATGCCTTGCATATTCCCACGAAGCTTGGCTTGCCCATGGATGCACTGCCTGGAACCACAGCCAGGCTGGACAGGCCTTGGAGCACCCTGGGATAGTGGAAGGTGTCCCTGCCCATGGCAGAGCGTGTGGAAGGAGATGAGCTTTAAGGTCCTTTCCAACCCAAACCGTTCTGGGATTCTGTGAAATTGGAGGCTTTTTAATAAGGGAATAAACCAGCTCTGCAGTCAGCTCTGTTCTGGAGCTGTGCTCTCGGTCTCAGCTCTGATCAAGAGAGCCCAGCCTGGTCTTTGCCTATCCTGCAACAGCCCCAGCCTGCTCAGAGGAGCTGGATAAACCAAGAGACACTTGAGGGAGAGGTTGGTTTATCTCCAGGCTCTTAGCCCTACTCCAGTAAAGCCATCATCCATCATTTCTCAAAGGTCACTGGCGTTTATAAGATTTCTGTTTAGACTTACAATTGCTCTCCCGTTTCCAAGAACACTTACTGACTGTAAGTCCTTAAAGACATTTCATTTGCCTCTGTCCTGCAGATCCTGGAGGCTCAGTGCTGGTGGCTGAAGAGCAAACACTGGTCTCATAATGGAAATTTTCCCCTGATCCTTGGTTGCTGCCTGCTCCTCCTCCCATGGCCTGCAGCCCCGAGCTGCAGTAATTTCTTGTGAGCCTCTAATCCTGATTTAGTTGCTGAAAGTCTGCTCTGGCAGGATGTTGTGTGTGCAGGCATCGATCAGGTTTCCAGGAAAAAAAAAATCTCAACGCCTCTCTTTCTATTGTTTATTCTTGTATCTTTGTCTTTTTCCAGCCAGGGAAGCTTTTGAAGAGGCAGGAAACATCCTAAGTGGCCACGTAAGGATGGGGATGTATTTTGAAGATGATGCCTTGGCTTTGTAAGTGGTTTCTCTTTTTCTTTGGGAGCAATTCAAGCTGATCTGCACTTAGTGAGAGGCAGTGCCTGCAGCGAGTGTCCCTGTGCTGAGCGACAGCTACCAGTGGCTTCTTCCTGCAGGGAGATGGGTCAGGACTCATCCAAAGGGAATTGTCACCTTGGCTCTGCCACTGATTCTCAGCCTATCCGTGGTCCCCTCTCTGAGCCCTGTTGAAATGAGCAGTCACTTCTCATCCTGCTGGGTTTATTCACCCCGGCCATTTTCAGCCCCCGTGGATCTGGTTGTGTTCCTCATACAAACAGGAGCAAACCTTTCTGAAAATAAAAAGCAGGCTGGAAAAAATGATACCGTCGGTGTGTGAGGGAGGAGAAGTCCTGCCCTTCTCTTCCCATGAGGAAGAAGTGATGGATTGTCCCTGCAGTGCCTTCCCTTGCTCTGGTGGTTGTCCCCAGTTGCCAAGAGCAGCCAGAAAAACTGCTTGTGACTACCTGGGCTAGGAATGGAGTGGACATTGAGTCTGGGTGCCGGGAAAGGCTGTGGAAGCTGGGGAGTGAAGGCTCCCTTGCCATGGAGCTGTGTTCCTGGTGGAATTGCATCCCTGACTTTAAGCCACATGGAGCTAATGGGATCTTACCTCGATGCCTTGAGTGGCTACCTCGAAACAGAGACCAGACAGAGTAAGGGAATAAAGGCAGGGATTTATTTGAAAGGCCTTCAAAGGTACACCCTGGGCAGGCCAAAGGCTGCATCCAAGATGGACCCCAAGATGGACAACGAGTCACAAGTTCTTCCCACTTTTATTAGGATGGGCCATTTGCATATCAGCATTAATTCGACAATTAAAACCTTAGCTAATGATGTAATTTCTTCAATTTCTCCACCTCTCTCGTGGCCCTGGTTTACACCTTTGGGCCTAGGACAATTTGAGTGTCCTTGAATAGCAAGCTCAGAGAAGCTTTGTTGTGTCTATGTGACCTAGGAGAGCAGCCAACAAGCTACAAGAGACTGCAGAGTTACACACTGGGCAGCCCAGGATTTGAAAAATACAAAAGTTAAAACCCAAGGCATCAACCTGTGTCATTAACAATCCAGCAAGGGGCAAAGTCCTTTGGGTGAGAGTGTGAGAGGTGCTTCAGTGCCTAGAAATGCAGCTGGATCCAGGGGGAATCTCCAGCTTGTCCTGGCATCTCATTTCCATCAGGAATTAGTTGTCAAGGCAGAGTTAAAAATCCCAGAAGGTCCTTGGCCTGTTTTCCAGGTGTGGGTTTAACTCAGAGGTGTGATGCATTCCTGATGAGGCACGGGCGTTTTTGTGGTGAGCACGGGGAATGAAAATGCAAACACCTTGGGAATACATCTCCATTAACCACCCTGTGCTCCAGGCAGCACGGGGAACCTGACCCCCCAGTTCAGACTTTTCTTCCCCGAGGATTTCAGCCCAGCTGATGGAAGGGAAGAAAACAAAAAAAAATCAGAGGGCAGGGTGATCTCTCAAGGTACCAGGAGAGGAGGCCTGTGTTCTCTCAGAGCTGACATGTGCAGGAATCCACCTCCCTGCCCCTGCTCCAGGAGCCTGCAGCCTGCTCCTGTTTAGCAGGAATATTTAGTGCAGTTTATATTGATAGTCCTTCTGCCAGATTGGGATTTTGGCTGCCATTTGTGGGTGAAGCTACTGTAGCTGATGGGCTTCTCAACTGTAAGCAGAAAGTAAACACTTACAGGAATTCCTTCTGCAAGAGCCAGGCTCACTTCCCTTCTTCAGAAAAAGAGAAGCCATTCTTCAGCTCAGTGCTCAGGGAGAAAATATTTGTGGCTCCCAGGTCATGGGAAGCTGATTCCCCTTCTTGTGCATCCTGTAGACCTCTTCCAGAGAAAAAGGGCTGCAGGGTACACCAAGCCTGTTGTCAGCAAAGCTGTTTGCTCAGCAGGCACCTGCTGGGCTGGTCCCTAACGAAGGGGAAAAAGGCATTGAGGAAGAAATGCTGTGAATGAGGGCGTTATTTATTTCCACGCCCGTGTCGGAGATTCCTGCCAAGGACTTGTTTGCAGATGGTTTTGATTGAAATGCAAGACTCGTGTTACCCACGGGATGGTCCTGCTGTATAAATAGAAAGCTGTGGTGAGCAGCAACGCAACCCCTCAGGACCAGGAAGAGGAGAAGGGATTTCGGGATGGAGTGTAGCTGGGGAATTTGGTGATTTCCTGACCTTATATAAGATATTTCCTTCTAGAATCCCAGAGTGGTTTGGGTTGGAAGGGACCTTAAAGCTCATCTCGTTCCACCATGGGCAGGGACACCTCCCACTGTCCCAGGTTGCTCCAAGCCCCATCCAGCCTTGCCTTGGACACTGCCAGGGATCCAGGGGCAGCCCCAGCTTCTCTGGAAGCCTCTTGCAGTGCCTCACCACCCTCCCAGATGCTTATCAAAGGCTGCTGAAGAAGTCAATGTGTTTTAGATACAGGGAACAAGAGTCCTCACTCCTCTGAGCCATGACCAAACCGAAGAATCTCTTTAAAACCCATAGAAGTTTCATAAATTCAAAATCCCTGAATTAAATTTATTTTTTTAGGTTTTTGCCACTCTTAATCTACTGTAAATACAGGTTAATTTGTAAAGCAATGAAGAGGGAAGTTAAGGATCTTCCTCACAGCCCAAAGGATTTGCAGAGGTGTGAGAATCAACTTGTTTTGAGTAGCAGGACTTGGGAGTCCAGACAGGGAGAGGAAAGCTTAGCTCAGGGCTGGATTTAGAAAGATAAATTTTAAAACAAAATTTTAAAATAAATTTTAAACTTTAAAAAGTTGAAATGGCTCAGATAAATCCAAGCACAGTTTAGCAGTTGTTCCCCAAGATTTGAAGGCCTCAGGGAAGTCATGCTCAGGAGTTGATCCTTCACTGATCATTGTGGGTGCCTTCCAAGTGAGGATATTCCGTGATTCTCTGGTCACTGCTGCTCTTGACCACAACATCAGCACAGGTCTGGGGTGGCCCTCAGAAGTCTGCAGTGGGTGTGTTATTCCCAGAGAGGTCAGTGCTGTGATGGAGGATGGGAAAGGCCTTCCTGAGAGTTGGACACCATGGAAATGAGTTACCTGCAGTTCCCTCCACTTGCTTTGTCACTGATGCCCTAAAGAAATTCTTCCCTGGGAGGGTGGTGAGGCCCTGGCACAGGGTGCCCAGAGAAACTGTGGCTGCCCCTGGATCCCTGGCAGTGTCCAAGG
>WEIT01004309.1:19845-35933 GCA_013389985.1 Dryoscopus gambensis | reverse complement strand
CTGGTGTGTGTCCAACCCCCCTGTGCCCATCCCTCTTTTCCAGATCCCGAAAATACTCCGTGTCCCCCCCTGCCCTCCTCCTTGCCCGGAGCGGAGGCCGGAGCATGGAAGGCATCGCTCTGTCCAAACACAGCGTGCAGGACATGGTGCAGATGATCAGATATGAACTGCTGGACATTTTTGTGAGTAGAAATAAAATCAAAATGTCCTTTATCCATCGCAGTTGTTTGCAGAGCCCTGATTACAGCGTGGAGCTCTGCACAGCGGCCGTGTCTGCTCGTTATTTTTATCGTGCCGAGTTTGTTTTTTAAGTTTTATGACTTAGAGCAGGGAGTCTGGACAGAAATGTGCTGTTTGCTGTGTGGTCTCGGAGCAGGAGACCCCAGAGTTGAGGGACTGGCCTCTGAGCCACTCACTCTGCAGTGCTTGGCCTCTCACAGGGTCTGTTCCCTGTTCCCAGGGCTTTTTCCATGTGCCTTTTGGAGCCTGGCTGTAACTTCTGCCTGCTCTGCTCACATCCCCGTCTCCAAGCCCACAGCTGCTGCCACAGACTTGGTGGGCACAGGTTGGGCAAAGACATCTCCAAGTGCACCAAAATCCCAGCCCTCTTCCAGCTCCCCACGTCCCACACGGACACTGCAGCCTTGCTTGACCCCTGCACCCTCACGTAAGAGCAGAATGTGGAATTTTCTCCCGTTTCCTCCTCCCTGTAACCCCCAGTTTCTTGTTTGTGACATCCTGCAGCCAGAAATCACCGTGCCAAACCTGCCCTGGTACTGGCAGCTCAGAAAGCCCTTCCTCATCCTGTTCAGTGCCGGTGACATCAGTCAGATGGAAAGCAAGGAAATGCTGAAGCTGGCAAAAGGAAGAGCCCAGCAGGCGTTTGTGGCTTGCTGGTTGAACCTGTGAGTGTTTGAAAATCTCTCCTTTCCCTTAACTCGCTCCGAGCGTTGCAGAAAAAAAAACCCCTGAGGCTGCAATTACTGAGAACACGAGCTGGTAATGTGATTATTGGGTCTGAAATCATCAGCAGTTGGGAGGTCAAACCATTGAGCAATGGTTCAGGCAGTGTTCTGGGCAGCTGCAAAAATCGCCTGACAAAGGAAAATTAGTAAATGTTTAATTGATGGCAGAAATCGTTTTCAATAGAGGAAAACGTTCCCTAGTGCTTGTAATAGCTTGACCCTGGGTCTGGTGTTATTTGTATTTTTGTTGCACGTGGGAGGGATAAAAAAGCTGAAATTTGCCCTCCTGGAATGTCTTCTGGTGATTTTCCACCAGCAGTTAGAGGGAATGACTGGTCATGGACTGGGGAAAGAAAGTTTTCACAAGAAAGTTCAACCAGAAGCCCCATAAATTAAAATTTAAAAATGTGCAAGAAACAAAATTAATTCAAGACCTAAGAAATAGAAAGGGGTTTTTTTGGTTTTTTGAGGTGGTTTTTTTTTTTTTTTGTAATCCTCCCCTTCTTAGTTGCAGTTTGAATTTTTGGCCTCAGTTTGTTTTGCCCAAACCCAGAGACACTTCAGTGGCTTAATCATAATGTGCTTTGAAGTCTGGGAAGCGCCGTCCAGCGTGGGCTGGAGCTTAGCTGAGGGGGAAAATGCACATGTGTTCAGAGAGAAGGGGATTGGGCTGCCAGTAATGCACCAGAAACGAGAGCCCTGGAACTTCCCCACCTACACATCTGCCTTCGCTCTGCCTTCCTGAGGCACAAAAAGCCTTCCTGTGCCAGAGCAAAACGGCACTGCCTCGACACAGGGCAGAATCCCGGCGTGGTTTGGGGCGGAAAGGACCTTAAAGAGCATCCAGTTCCATCCCTGGATGGGATCATCCAGCCTGGCCTTGGACATTTCCAGGGATCCAGGGGCAGCCGCAGCTTCTCTGGGCACCCTGTGCCAGCGCCTCCCCACCCTCACAGGGAAGAATTCCTTCCCAAATCCCATCTAACCCTGCCCTCTGGCAGTGGGGAACCACTCCCTGTGTCCTGTCACTTCATGTCCTTGTCAAAAGTCCCTCCTCCTAGAGAGAGGGACTCTTCTCCCCTCATTCCCAGCAGGAGAGCCAGCTCAGACCTGCAGCATCACTCTCAGCCCTAAATTGGTGCTGGAATGACTCAGCAGCTTCGTGGGCCTGCTGTCCCTGTGTCTCAGTGTCCTGCTTTCACTCTCTCTGTGTCACCTGAGGAATTTGCCTTTCCATCCGTGTGGAATCGCTGTCACCGTGGGGCAGTGGCAGCAGCTGGGCTGGAAGGAGCTGGCAGCTGTCCCTGCAGGCAGGGTCTGACCCCGGGGGGCTGCAGGACCCGTCCCACTCTTGTCCCACCTGTTCTTAGAAGCTTAAGGTGGGAAACATTTCCCTCCTTCCTGCCGAGTTTGCCCTGCTCGAGGGTTTCTTCACACATCCAGGCTGTTGTCTGCTCTCTCTCCACTGGATCCTAACAGGTTCCTGAAGGCATCAAGCTTCTATACAGTGCCATGAGCTTGGAGCCAGGGAATCCTGGAGTGTTTTGGGCTGGAAGGGACATCAAAGCCCATCCCGTTTGTCCGTGGGCAGGGACACCTCCCACTATCCCAGGTTGCTCCAAGCCCCATCCAGCCTGGCTTTGAACACTTCCAGGGATGATGCTCCTACAGTCCCACAAAACTGTGCTCTGCTGGATGTGACCCTTCGGTGGTTTTTTGGCTCTCAATCCCAAAAAGTTGTGCTGCCAAACCTGACTCTCCTCTTCCCAACAGGAAGAAGACTCCAGTGGGCCACGGGATCCTGAGGAAATACTTCTCCACCACTCCTTCCTTGCCCGTTCTCCTCTGGGTGAACCTCCACGCCGGGGGTCAGGTATTCAGGTTCCCACCAGAGCAGTCCATCACTGAGATGAACATCTTGTCTTGGCTGGAGAAGCTCCAAGCAGGACTGGAGATTCCCAGCAGTAAGTGGACACAGGTTTATAACGTTCCCAAGCACACACTGTGAGAGCCCCAGTCTGTTTATGAGAAGATACTACGTGCAATAAATTGTCTGCCCTGGAATTTAACGATGGAAAAACCAGCTCTGCTTGTTAGAGCTGCAGAAGTACAAATAGTCCAGCCAGGAGAGAATGCCCACACTCACAAGTTTGCTTTGGGACTGTTTAATGCTCAGAGCCAAACGTGGATAGTTTGGATTTGACATCTTTTCCCTGTGATAATCCCCAAATCTGGCTGTGTTTTCCCATTCCCGAGCACAGCTTGCTCATAAAAACCCTCCCAGCTCCCAGCTGTCAGTGTAAGAAGTAGCTGCTCTTTGGGCACCTTCCTGCATTTCTTTTTGGATGGGAAAGGATAAGGAAGCTGGTATTTTGCTGTGGTCTGTGGGACATAAGGGGTTGGCTTGTGCTGTGAAGCTTTTCACTGCATCCCTCCTGATGAGGCTTTGGAGGAAGCCAGCATGGATATGCCTTCCTCAGGAGAGCTGGAGAGGAGCTTCGGACAAGGGATGGAGGGACAGGACACAGGGAATGGCTTCCCACTGCCAGAGGGCAGGGATGGATGGGAGACTGGGAACTGGGAATTCTTTCCTGTGAGGGTGGGGAGGCCCTGGCACGGGGTGCCCAGAGAAGCTGTGGCTGCCCCTGCATCCCTGGAAGTGTCTCAGGCCAGGTTGGACGGGGCTTGGAGCAATCTGGGATAGTGGAAGGTGTCCCTGCCCATGGCAGGGGGTGGAGCAAGATGGGATTTAAGGTCCCTTCCAACTCAAATCATTCTGGGATTCTGGGATTCCATGATCTTTCAGAAAAGATTCTTAATTTTGTATTCATTAAAATGGGGGGGGAAAAAGCTGTAATTCCTTGGCAAGGGGAAATATCCCTGGAGGTGGGGCATAACTCTTTACCTGCTGACTGGGACTGTGTTTGCTGCTCAGGTACCTTGTCTGAGGAAGACTGGAAGCCACCGCTCCCCGCTTACAACTTCCTCCAGATGATGGAGCCATCCGTGCCCGAGCTCTCCCCCCACGCTTCCCCCCACCCCGGGGACACCCCGGTGCAGCACCCGCCCAAAAGCCCCGGAGGGGACACTGCTGGAGGGGACACTGGCACCCGGGAAGAGTCATCCCAGGAGAGCACGGCAGAGGAAGTTGGTTCCCCTGGGAGGGACCTGCGGGGGACGGCCCCGAGGCTGGCGGCGAGGGACAAGCAGGGCAAGAGACACAGCGAGCTCTGAGAGCTGGGGTGGGGAAAGGTGTGGGACTGCCCTGGAGCACCTTTCCGCTTTCCCAGCCTTTACTCCAAGGAGAAAAGTGGCTTCAGCTGTCAAGGAATGAAGGGAAAGGCCCCTCCCTGCTGCAGAGGGCTGGTGGCTTCTGATGCCAGAGGCCTGTCTGTGCATCCCACATGTTGATCCCCGGCTGCTGCTGGGAGCTCACCGAGCAACAAACTACACTGGAAAAGACAAATCTGCCCTGCTCTGCAGATTCTCCAAATCTCTGAGCTGCTTCAGTTGCCCCTGAGCAGGAAGGGGTGAGTGATTCCAAGATAAAAAGCCCATTTCTCTCCTCTCTGGTTGCAGGAGAAGCTCTACTGGTGTGTGTCAGCAAATCCTGCGATTCCACCTGCGCCAGAACCGTGTGGAGCCAGGAGGGCCAGCATTCCACCCCTCCAGGGCTGCTCCAACCAGCCCCCAGTTGTGTTTACACCTGACTTGTGACCCAAATTTGTGAGCGTGTTCGTCCTCAGGGGGAAGAGGAGGATCTGGTCGAAGCAGTTTATTTCAGAGGCCGGAGCTCAGGTCACACAACAGCCCTGAATAGCTGGGACAAAACTCTGCCAGCAAATCCCGAGGGTGGGCAGGTTGGGAGATGGCTTTGCTCACTGCTGGCATTTTCTTGGTCACGAGCCCAGGGGGTTATTTGCAGCCTGGATTTGTCTTTGCTCTCAGTGACAGCGGTGAGGTCGGTGCCTCCTGAGCTGGAATGGTGCAAGGAGCAAGGTCTGTGGAAAACCCAGCGCTGTGGGAAAGGGGAGGGTGATGAAGGGCAAAGCTGGACCTTCCAAGGTGGGATGGAGCTGCTTCACATCCAAAACTGAGTGGGGAGATGCAAAACCTGGGGAAGTGGCTTTCCAGCCTCTGCCCATCTCCTGGGGACAAGAAGTAACAAGGTGTTGAAAGCTGATGGTCTTTAAGGTCCCTTCCAACCCAAACTGTTCTAGGATTCCATGATCATCCCGCTCCCTTCAATGAACATCTCCCTTCCACTGCACCACTGAGACGTGACAGAAGGGTCAGATCCCCCTCCTACTCCTTGGGACTCTGAAGTTACTGGGAAGAGGAAAACATGCTGGTAAGGAACTGCTGAGAGCGTTGCAAACTCTTATTTCTCATCCTGCAAGCAGCACATGTGGCTGTGAGTCTTTTGAAATACCCAGAAATAGATCATTAGTCCTGGGCTCTCCTGGAAGCCCTTAATTGCCGGAGACCATTTTTGGACAGAACGACAGGCTTTGAGCCAGAATGTATGTATTTAAAGGAATAAACTGCAGCTGCTGATCAAAGGCATTATTCCCAAGGGAAGGGTGTGAACAGATCCTTCGTGTATTCCCGACATTGCTCTGCTCCGTAAGGTCCTTACGCTGCTCAATTCCGTAAACTGAACCTTGGTCATTTCCCATCCTGTCCCTCATCATCATCATCATCATCATCATCATCATCATCGAATCCCAGAGTGGGTTGGGTTGGAAGGGACCTTAAAGATCATCTCATCCCACCCCTGCCATGGCAGGGACACCTTCCACTGTCCCAGGCTGCTCCAAGCCCAGTCCAGCCTGGCCTTGGACACTGCCAGGGATCCAGGGGCAGCCACAGCTTCTCTGGGCACCCTGTGCCAGGGCCTGCCCACCCTCCCAGGAAAGAATTCCCAGTTCCCAATATCCCATCTATTCTGCCCTCTGGCAGTTTGCAGTGCAATAATTGGGTTTTTCATGGCATTTTAAATAGACTCCACCCAAGCAGGCTCCTCTGCATCTGTTTTGGGGTGTGGGAGCCCACACCCACCTGGGGTGGGTGCCCCTCATCAGCAGGATTCCTTCCTTCCTTCCTTCCTTCCTTCCGCAAGGTCTGTGGAAGACAAGGAGCATTCCCACCTCCCCACTCTTCCCCACGTGTCCTTTTCCAGCCGCAGCCCTTCTCCCGTGCAGGACTGGGGTGGGAGTTTGTCACTAGGGGTCAGTGCCACATCTCCGTTGTGGCTTCGCAAACCGCTGCCTCTCCCGGTGCTGCTGGATTGGCGCTGGAGCGTCACCACCGGAGCGCCGGAGGGCAGGAACGGCTGCCCACCGGGATCCTGATGGGATGCTGCTGGCTGAGGGGCCGTGCCTCGGGAGTCCCAGCTCTACCGGATTCATCCCCAGCATCACCTGTGGGATCCATCAGCTCCAGCCTCCCAGGCTGGGTTGGGATGCCCCGAGCTTTGGGGTGAGTCCCCCTTGCAGGTGCCAGCACAGAGACGTGGGAAAAGGATGTCCCATCACTCCCGGAATCCAGCTGGATGGGCAGCTGTGGGTTTGCTCTGGATGCAGGTCAGGGTCCTGGGCCACAGCAGGTGGCTTTGGGGTTTCATTTTTCAGTACAAAATGTCTTTTCCGTTGTGTAACGCCAGCAGGCACTCGGGGAAATCTGTGGAGGCAGAAATGTGCCAGGATACGAACGGACAGGGGGAGAACATTGGGGATGTTGGGAGCGGTTTGATGGGGTCTGCATCCCAAAGTTTCCCCATCCACCAGAGGACACGCTCCTGCACTTGGCTGTTTCCAACTCCTCCGGCTCTGGGGACAGAGCGGGGTGGAAAGAAACACTCTGAGGGTGTTCATGGACTCGGAGCCACGGAGTGATTTGGGTTGAAAAGGATCTTTAAAGGGCATCCAGTCCAACCCTGCCATAGGCAGGGATGCTTTCCACTGGACAAGACTGCTCCGATTCCCATCCAGCCGGGCCTGGAATGACAGCCTCGGGTGAGAAGCGAGGCAGAGGAGGCAGAGCTCGTGTTCTGGGGAGCAGCTGTGAGGGACACAGTGATTCCCAGGAGGCTGCAGCAGCGGGATCTGTCCCATCCCAGGTCCCAGGAGGGTGGAGGAGCAGGGTGCTGGGGCCTGTGTGTGCACCGAGAGGCCCCTGTTGTGAGCAGTGCTGCTGCTCGAGCGAGGCGAGATCACCCGGGACACTGATGTTATCAGCTCCTTCTTCAGCCACTTAACAATAAAAGCAGTGTTTGGGTAAACCACAGCTCTTCCTCTCTCAGTGGTGCTGGGGGGAGGCTCAGCTGAAGGTTTCTTGACTGATAGGGATCAACTACAGCTTCAGACCAAACTCTTCTGCTAGGACTTGATTTCAGTGGACATTTGGATGTGCTTCAGGAGCTTTTCAAGGGGTGTTTAAGTTATCGGGAGATCAAACAAAGATACAAACACACCCCCAAAAAAGGATTCTGTGCTTGTCCTGAGAGCAAAACAATTTATTGTCGAAAACCACAGGAAATTCTCCGTGCACTCCTTGTTGGCCCCTTCCAGCTCAGGATATTCTGTGATTCTCTGGTCTGCCCCCATCCCCAAGGAGTCCCACAAAGCCATCCTCGTCATGGGTTAGGAGGGAGGAAGACTAGCAGCAGTGCTCACTGCAGGACAGAGGGAATATTAAGGGCATGTGTTGTGTTTTCCATGTTTAAAAGCTTTCAGAGGGAACATCACGGAAGTGCCTGCCGGTCTCCAAGCCGTGGGACGTTGAAAGCAATCACGGCGTTTCTTCCAGGTTTTTCACCCTTTGAGCAGGACCAGGGTGGTGAGAGACAGGCCCTTGTGTTGGAAGGTGGATTTTCCAAATTGGCTGGGAAATTCCAAATTCTCAGCCCATCCTGGACCGCTGCTGGGAGGCCACAGTCCCTCCTGGCAAGCCTCGTTCCGTGGCCAGGCTCTGGTCTGGGATACAGCCGCAGGACCGCGGAAGAGGCGGCAGCAGCAGCGAGGAGGCAGGAGAGGACACGGTCCCCAGGAGGGAGATGCTGCCAGGCAGGAGTGGGGCCACGGGAAGGACAGATCTGCCTGGATGGATTCCAGCAGCGCTGCCAGGATGTGGAGCAGGACAAGACCTGGTGAGCTGGCTCACGTCCCCGGGGCTCATCGGCGCCTGGGGCTGGCAGGGCTGGGGGACAGTGAGAACCAGTCCCTCCATCCCATCCGGTGGCTCAGCCTGGCAGAGATGCTTTCCCTGCAGGGCAGGTTCCTCTCCAGCACGGCTTGGCTGTGATCCCTGCCCTGGAGCACCCGCCCCTGCCACAGGGCCCAGCCGGCAGCAGAGCCGTGCCCGGGAATGTTTGTCCGGAGTTGCCGGGTGAGGCTGGGCTGCTGCTGAGGGTGTCTGGAACCAGCTCATCCAGACCTCAGCCCACCCCTGGGGACATGCAGGGTGATGCAGTCCATCCTGGTACCCTGGGGCTGTGTTCCCCGTGCCCTTGGCATCGCCTGAGGGGATGGAGAAGGGTCCTGCAGCTGCCTGGTGTGTCCATCACTACCAAGGTGTCCCCCAAAACCAGCTCCCCGAGCCCACACAACGCCCCTGCTGCCTGTCAGTTTGGGGCAGGGACAAACGGGGACAATCTGGGGACAGACAGACAGACAGATGGTGGTGCAGGGGTGGGATGGGAAGCGATCGATGCCATAATGGCAGTCAAGGTGGCTGAGAGCGGAGTGCAGGTGCAGGCTGGAGCTGGGATGTGAGATAAGGGCTGATGGCTGAGCAGGATGGGGTTCCCTGTTGTTTAGGGTGGCTCTTCCACTGGTAAAAATACAACAGGCCCAGGGCAGTACCCCCAGCTCCCAACCTGTTGCTTGCAGGGTGGCTGGGATGGGATCTCCATCCCTCCTGCCCCAAGCTCAGTGTGGGCACGAGTTGAGTCTCAAGGACACCGCTGGCTCCATCCTCCTGGATGGGCATTGGGATGGAGCTGGGAAGAGCAATCCAAACCAGCTCCTTGTAGAACACCTTCTGTCTGTATTTTCCCTTCCCCCAGACCTGCTCCACCTCCAGCTTCTCCTGGCACTGCACCCACAGCTCTGGCCTCCTGCTCCATTCCCAAGCAAGGTGCATGCAGGGGCCTCACTCACACCCAGAGGGTGAAGTCCAAGTCCAGGCTGGGAGAGCAGCACCCACCATGGGCCATCCCACGGTAATCCCTCCCCAGTGCCTTTCCTGCTGCTCCCGAAGAGCGGGAGCCCCCGGGGTTCCGCGGGGCCGTGGAGGGAGCAGAGGTGGCACGTCCCCTTTGGGACATGGTTGTTCATTGTCCATTGTTCCCTCTTGGCTCGGCGGAGCCGACGCGGAGACGGCGAGCGATAAGTGGGGAGAGGGCAGCGCTGCGGTTCCTGCTCCCCGACAGGTTATTTCCCGACCTCTCCTTAGGTAAACTCAGCCCTTCACCTCCCCAAGAGTTTGCTTTGCTCTCCCTCACCCCTCCGGCACGGCGTGGGGCCCAGGAGAGCAGCCTGGCTCTATTAATAGCCCGTGGAATTGCCAAATCCCTCCTGTGTGTTGAAAGAGTGGCTGCAAGCCCATGATTCAGCTCCGTGGTAACGCACGGGACGGTTCCCCGGCACGGCTGTGGTGGGAAGGCTCCGGCTCTGCTCCAGCCCTGCAGGGCGAGCTGGGCTCTCCAGTGGGGAGGGGGGATGGGGAAGAGCCCATCGGCTGGGAATTCTTGGCTTGCTGGCAACACAAATGGCCCTACTGCTGAGCTCGGTGGTGCTCTCTCCGCTGGCCACTGCCCGAGCTCGCTCTGCACACGGATCCACAAAGAGTAAAATCCGGGAGCCTCGGAGAGGGCAAAGCCATGGAATCATGGAGTCCTGGAACCACTAAAGTTGGACAGGACCTCTAAGATCATCGAATCCCACTGTTCCCCCAGTGCTGCAAAGTCCCACCAAATCATGTCCCCAAGTGCCACATCCACACAACTTTTAAGCCCCTCCAGGGATGGGGACTCCACCCTGGGCAGCTGTGCCAGTGCTTGGCAACCCTTTCCATGAGGAAATTTTCCCCAATATCCAGCCTAAACCTCTTCTGGAGCAACTTGAGACCATTTTTTCTTGTCCCCACGGTAGAAGCAGGCTCTTGGGGATGAAATCCGTAGTGTCCCTATCCCAGCCTTGCTCCATGAGCAGTCCTGCCCGGAGGAGAGAGGAGAGCAGAAGCTCGGTGCAGTGCATGGAGCATCTCCTCGGGATCCTGCTGGGTTTGAAGTCTTGGAGTCTCCTGCAGCTGGGCTTGTGAGAGACTTGCGTTGGGGAGTGGGAGCTTTGGAGGGCTGAGGTGGCTCCCTGTGGATCCTGGACCTGCTGCGAGGAGATGGGTGGGAGAAGTGACCCAGGGGGAGAGGTGGGATCCTGGATATGAGGTGTGAGGGATGCTGCAGCTGGGAGAGTTCAGCTTAGCACAGCAGGGAGCAGGGAGGGAGCCCCAGCTGTGAGCGGGGCCAGGCACCAACACCCAGGCAAATATTTGTGGAGAGGCAGCTGCTGCCCAAAAATAGCTGGAAAAGCTTTCAGGAGCAAAGCTGGAACAGTCCCCCAGCCCAGGGGAGCTCCGAGACACAGGGGACAGAGATGGGAAAGGGGCATGACCAGTGTTTGTCCATGGATTACCCTTCCTGTGGCAGTGTTGGGGGGATCTGTGGGGCTTCTTTTGGAGACTCCCCTTCCTGGAAGCTGAACAGGGGAAAAGTAGCATCATCCTCCTTGTCAATACAGGGGTGCTGGAATGTGGGTGCCAGCATCCAGATAATCTCATTTGCTCCCAGGAATCAGCACCTTTGGATCCAAAGGGGCTGTGTGATTTTGGAGGGCACAAGGTGACAGAGGGATGGAGCAGATTCCCCGCTCCAGACACCCACTTTGGGGCTCAGAAACCTCAGCCTGCTCCCGCTGAGCCAGAGCTGGGTGTGAATCCAAGCAGGCAGCAGGGACAGGCAGCAGGGACGTCTGGGTGGGATTCCTCACCAGGGGAATGTGTCCAAAGTCCAGTCCTGCCTCTTCTGGAACCATCCCCGGGGTCCTGCGTTTCCCTCCTGCTGAATCCCACTGTCTCTCCCCGAACCCCTTCACACTCCCCAGCAAGGGCACAGCCCCCCAAAAGGACACACAGCAACAAAACCCATCTCCAGGTGCTGGGAATGAGCTAAGAGGGCAACCAGGGTGGGAATGACCGGTTTGAGTCACTTGGCCACTGTCCGCTCCTGGGTCCCCACCCTGGTGACACTCATCCTTCCTCCTCCTCCTCCTTTCATGAACAGCATGAAAAAGATGAGCTGGCAACTCTGCCACACCATCCTCGGGGGCTCTGGCTCCCGAGGGACACCAGCTGAGGACCCCAGCGGGACAAATCCCAAAAGCTCCAGGCTTCTTGCCTCTCCTGCAGCCCCTTGCCCTTCCCCTCGGGCTGGGGAGGAGGCAGCAGTGAGGCCCCACAAGCTCCGGGTGCAGGCAGGATCCTGTTCCATTCCTTCTCCTTCTCTGAGGCCAGACAGCTCCTGACCGGAGTCTTCCTCACCAGGGATGCACTCAGAGTGCTTTTGGAGCCTTCATTAAGTGCTGGCTTAATTATAGGGCTGGCTGTGACATTCCCGTGTCCCTGGGTCCCACCTGGCCGTGCTTTGTGTTCCCACTCATCCCCGTCCCTGGGGCATCAGCGAGACCCAAAATCTATGAACAAAAAAAAGCCACCAAAACCCAACCTGGCTGTTTATGCTCACTCCATGATTTCCAGCAGCGTTGGAGACAGGAGTTGGGAATGTCTGTGGCTTCCAGCTCGGACATGATGCTGCAGCCTTGGGTTGTTGGATGTTGGAGCAGGGTGGGAGATCGGTCCCAAAAGGTTTGGAGGTCCCGGCGCCAATGCTGGGAATGGGTCACCTCCTGTGTGGCACCCTCCCCAGCCCCAAGGACAACAGGGTGGCCGTCCTGGGTGGCACCTGCAGCAGGGACCCCCAGCAGGAGCAAGGCAGGGTGAGGGTGGCATGCATCCAGAGGGACGCCCAGTTCTCTCTCCCAGTTTGCAACCGGTGGGTGCAGCTTTCTGCACTGGGGACAGATGGGTCCCTCACTCCACCAGGATGGGGATGCCCAGCAGGGACTGTCCCCACTGCTGGCACTGGGCAAACAGGGATCTCTCTCCCCGGGAGTGAAGCAGCTCAGGAGAAAGCCATGGAGAGTGAAATGGGAGGGTGGGAACGTGATTCAGGCTGCATCACGCCGGGGCAGCGCTGCCCTGACTGGAGGAGATCCCTCCTGATTCATGGCCTGGGAAGTCCTGTGGCTTTTTGGGACCACGGTGACCCAGCGAAGCCACCCCACAGCAAGGAGGGCTCTGGGTGATGGGGCACTGCCAGGTGCCCCCTTGGGCAGCCTGGCCACGGAGGATGCAGGAAGGCAGCGAAATTCCAGCCATGACACCCAGGTCACCAAACGCTGCCTGGGCGGAGTAGGAGAGAAAGCTGGAATTCTTCCCCAGCAGGGATTTCTCTCTTCCTTTCTCGCAGCCAGCAGCGCAGTTTGAAGGACTCTGCTCCAGCTGGGACAGGTCTCACATATTTTCCTTTCTCTCTGCAGTCTGATTCCCAGGGAATGGGGAAGGCTTCCCAACACAGCCCAGCCGGCTCTGGCTCCCCATGGCACAGCTTCAACTATTCCCCTGGCAAGCCGTGTCCGGCCGTGTCAGAAGGGCCAGCTGGCTGCAATTCCCAGCTTTTTGCCCTGGAAGGACACCCCCTACATCCCTTGTCCCCACCAGGTGGGTTCCTCTCCCATGGATAAATCCCTGGATAGCCCCCAAGTGCCTTGGGGGTCTCTTCAGAAAGGGGCTGGGTTGGCTTTTGGGAACCACCGGCCATCACCAGCTGAGGTTGCTCTGGCTTCTCCTGTCCTTGGACTCATTCCCTAAATCCCAGCTCATGTCTGCTGGTGGAGAAAAGCTACAAAGAGACCTTCAGCGTGAGCCAGCGGGGCCAGCCCTACACATTCCTGTCCCCACACGGCTCCCCGAGCAGATCTATGTCTTTAGGATGTGAGTTAAAGCCCTTTAATCACAAGCCTCCTGTTGTCCATTTCCTCTGGACCTCCTCAGCCTTCCATGATTTTTTTTCTTGAGCAACATCCCTCCGAGATCCCGGGGATGGTTGGGAGTTGAGTCATCGGATGCAAGGGCTGTGTAAGCCTGCTCTGCTCTCTTGCACTCCGTGGATCTTCTCTGATCCACCACAGTCCAAACTCCTCTGTGCTCCTGCCCTCCTGTGCAGGGAAATCGAGTGCCCAGTGGTGCTGGGAACACCCTGCTGCTGGATAACTGGGATATGGAGCCAGGTTGGGAGAGCTGGGGGTGTCTACCTGGAGAGGAGAAGGATCTGGGGAGACTTCAGAGCCCCTTGCAGGGCCTAAAGGAGCTCCCAAAGAGCTGGACTGCGGACAAGGGATGGAGGGACAGGACACAAGGAATGGCTTCCCACTGCCAGAGGGCAGGGCTGGATGGGAGATTGGGAAGGAATTCCTGGCTGGGAGGGTGGGGAGGCCCTGGCCCAGGGTGCCCACAGAAGCTGTGGCTGCCCCTGGATCCCCGGGAGTGTCCAAGACCAGGTTGGATGGGGCTTGGAGCAACCAGGGACAGTGGGAGGGGTCCCTGCCCCTGGCAGGGGGGGGGGCTGGATGAGCTTTAAGGTCCTTCCAACCCAACCCATTCCATGATCCTGTGACAGGAGATGGTTTTTCCTGGACTTACAGACAGGTCCATTTTCTTGCCCAGATAGAGAAAGGTGACTTTTCGTCCCTCCCAGCCCCCATTCCCAGCTGGCAGGGCTGACATTGGTCACTTCACTCTCTGCAGAGCTCGTTGCTCTCCTGGCCATTGCCCTCTCACTGTGACCTCTGCCTGCCCCATCCCGCTCCCAGGCCCCCAGCATGAGGCTCTGTAGGATTTTCCAGACCACAGCAGCTGCTGGCCTGCGTTGGGAATGTCCCACAAGCTGGATTTTCAGCCGACTCCTTGTCCCCTTCCATCCTGGCTGTCCCCCTTGGAATGTGGCTCCCTGTGGGAGACACCCCGCTCCCCTCGGCTGCTGCCCTCCCCTAGGGACCCCCTAAGGGGGCAGGGATGCCCTGCGCAAGGACAGCCACCTCATATGGGGACAAGGACCCTACAAGGGGGTCAGACTCTCTACAAGGATGAGAATCCCACAGCGACTCCCTACTAGGACAGGGATCACCTGTAGGGAGAACAGGGACCCCGACGCCAGGACAAGGATCCCACAGCGACTGCGTATGAGGACAGGGACACCACAGGATCCCCCTGCAAGGACAGGGAGCCCCTCTAGGGACAAGGGCACTCTATGAGGGGTTTAGACCCTCTGCGAGGATGAGAATCCCACAATGACTCCCTACAAGGACCGGGATCACCCGTAGGGAGAACAGGGACCCCGATGCCAGGACAAGGATCCCACAGCGACTCCCTAGGACAGGGTCTGCCCTGCAAGGATGGGGACCCCAAAGGTGTCCCCTATGAGTTACGGCCCCGTGGGCTGCCAGCTGCCTTCCACTCCCAGGAAGGCACCAGCGAGTCCAAGCAGGGGTGAAAGGGCGATTAAATAGGATTTTTAAAATGCACTGGGCACTGCTGTGTGGAGGAAAGCCTGAGGGAAAACACGCCCGCAAGAAGAAATCCTCCTTGGCTTAGCACATCCTTCTAAAAACGCACAATGACTCCAGAAAAATGTGAGAAAACACATCTTCTCTCCCCAGAGGGAAAAACACAGAGACAAGCAGCAACGTGATGGTGTTTGCTGACTGGACCTCAGTCCTTGAGGGGTGGGGAATGTGCTCCAGGGGCTTTGGATGGAGTTATGAGGGCAGATATCCCTGAGAGCATCTCTGCAATGCCCAGGCAGAGCTGCTCCCCCACAAAAAGCTGCCAGACACTGAATATTTGCTCCAGCGCTCCCAAACAGAAGGGATGTGCCAGCCCAGGGCCCCCCAGCCCCCTCTGGAAGGGCAATTATTGATTACAAACCTCGCAAATCCTGGTTTATTCCAACAACTGCCGCACATTAAGCACAGCCATGAATAATTAAGGGGATAGCTCTTGTGAAGCTCTGGAGGAGCATTTGGCACCGTGGGAGCACTGAAGGCTGCTTGAAGCTGAGCCCAGCTGCTCCGTGCTGCAGTTGGAAGTGGTGCCAGTGCGATGCCGTGGCAGGAAAATGCCGTGCCCGGGGAGGCAGAGCTGCCCACAGCGCCGTGGTTTGAGCAGAAAGTCCAGCAAGGAGGAAAGCGCTGAGCAAACCACCCGGGGAAGGAGCTCTCCGAGGGGCAAAGAGCTGCCTGAACCAGCGGATGTCCTGCCCTGGGTGTCCTGGTGTTTGGCTTTGATCCCCGAGCCCTCTCAGGCACATCAGGGGTTCTGCATTTTGCTGTCCCGGGATGCTCCCAAACCCCTCGGCAGCACCAAGCCTCCCGTTCCCAGAGCGTCTCGCATGGAGTGCTGAGGTTTTCGGGGCTGGTTTGGCTGCCAAAAGTGGGGAATGCAAAAGGTAATGAATGGAGGGATGATGGCAAAATGCCACCCACCGAGAAACCAGCTGGGCACAGCAATTCCAGTGGTCAGACACCCCAGGACAGAGCCTGGAAGTTTTTCCCTTGTCCTCTTTCTCCTTTGCCCTTTTTTTCTTCCCCTTCCCCCATCCCCTTCCCTCTCCCTTGTCCCCTGTTCCCTTTTCCTTTCTCTTTTTCTCTTGCCCCCTTTCCATTTTCTTTTCCATTCCCCTGCCCCCTTCCCCTTTCCTTTGTTCCCTGTCCCTTTGTCCCCTTTCTATCTTCTCTTGCCCCATTTCCCCTTCCCCTTTTCTCTTCCCTGTTCCCCTGTCTACTTCCCCTTTCCCTCATGCCTGTCCCCTTTTCCTTTCTCTTATCTCTTTCCCCCTTTCCCTTTTCTATTTCCATTTTCCCTGTCCCTATTCCCTTTCCTTTTCCTTGTCCTGTCTCCTTTTCCTTTCCCTTTTCCCTTCTCATTTCCCCGGCCATCCTGCCCTTT
>WEIT01004309.1:7375-18640 GCA_013389985.1 Dryoscopus gambensis | reverse complement strand
CTCTTGCCCCCTTTCCATTTTCTCTTTCCACTTCTGCTGTCCCCTTCCCCTCTCCTTTGTTCCCTGTCCCTTTGATCCCCAGGGATCAAAGCCAAGGAAAAAGAAATTTTTTCTTTCCATTTCCCCTGTCCCTTTTCCCTTTCCTTTTCCTTGTCCCGTCTCCCTTTTCTTTCCCTTTTTTCTTCTCATTTCCCTGTCCATTTTCCCCTTTCCCTTGTTCCCTGTCCCTCATCCCCCTTCCCTTTTCTTGGGCTCCCTTTTGCCTGTCCCCGTTTCCTTTCCCTTTTCTCTTGCCCCCTTTCAATTTTCTCTTTCCATTTCCCCCGTCCCCTTCCCCTTTCCCTTATTCCCCGTCCCTAATCCCCGTTCCCTCCTCTCTTGCCCCCTTTCCATGCCCATTTGCCGAGCTGCCCGAGGTTTGCAGAGGCTCCGTGCCCCTCCTTATCCCGTGGGGGCATTGTCCCGCAGCAGACAGGAGGGATTCGGGGAACAGCTCCGGGGGAGCCCCGGATGCCAGGGATGGCGCTGACCCGGGGTGCTGGAGGAAGCAGGAGCACTCCACAGCTTTCCAAAACCCATTCCTGACGTGATCATTCCAAGACGATGAGCAGCTTCCGCCAGCAGCCCCAGGGAGTCTGGCAGAGCCCCTCAGCAGGGCACGGGCTGCTCCTGCCTTCTCCAGGCACTGATTTGCTGGGAGAAAGCACCGAGGACTCATCCTGATGGATCTGCGGCTCAGTCCAGCCTCTGCAGGGCCCTCGGAGAGACCTCACAGCTGTACACGAGCAGTTCCCAGCCCCGGTCGCATGGAAAAGGTCTGGAGCAGAGGAAACGGCAGCTGCTCATGACAAATAAATGTTGTCTCATGTACACATCCACTCCCCGTGACAAAGCCCATCTCCCTCCCGCCGCTGCGGGGCCAAAGCTCTGGTAGCACGAACAGCCAGGGATAAACAGGCTCCAAACCGCCCTGGAACGGCCTCTTGTAAACAGATCCTCTTCTTCTTAACTCTGTTCAAAACTCTGTCTGCTTTGATGTTTCACATCTGTGCTGGCCCTCACCATTTCCTCCTGCTCCCACATGAGCAGATTGATAAAACCTTGTCCCCGCCGTGGTGTTTGGGGTCCTGGGCTCCCAGTAAATGGCATTCATAGATGGATTTATCCATCCCAGTGAGCAGACTGATCATAACTTGTCCCCACCACGGTATTTGGGGTCCTGGGCTCCCAGTAAATGGCATCCATGGCAGATTTATCCACCCCAGTGAGCAGATTGATCATAACTTGTCCCCACCACGGTATTTGGGGTCCTGGGCTCCCAGTAAATGGCATCCATGGCAGATTTATCCACCCCAGTGAGCAGATTGATCATAACTTGTCCCCACCACGGTGTTTGGGGTCCTGGGCTCCCCATAAATGGCATCCATGGCGGATTTATCCACCCCAGTGACCAAGTTGATCAAACCTTGTCCCCGCTGCGGTGTTTGAGATACTGGGCTCCCAATAAATGGCATCCATAGATGGATTTATCCACCCCAGTCCCACCAGCCACTGCTTTGCTGCTTGTCCAGAACCTTCCAGGTGCTTTCTAGGGCTGAAACTGCAGTGCAGAGGGAGGAGGGTGGTGAGGAGAGTGGTGCTGGAGTGGGTTTGGGGACTGTGATGGGCTCAAGGAGCTCCGGGGGGTTGTCCCAACACCATGGAGGGGAAACTGAGGCAGAGTATAGAATCCCAGAATGGTTTGGGTTGGAAGGGATTTAAAAGACCATCTCATCCCACCCCCTGCCAAGGGCAGGGACACCTTCCACTATCCCAGACTGCTCCAAGCCCCGTCCAACCTGGCCTTGGACACTTCCAGGGATGGGACGTGCCAGATCTGAGGGCTGGAATTTTGACTGTGGCAGGAGCTCACTCACAACCCGGCTGCTCAGAAAAACAAGATTTACAGGTGGTTTTTCGGAGAGTTTTTTCATTCAGCCACAGAATGGCACCTCCTGCACGCGGGGCAGCCCAGCGCGAACCGCAGCGAAACCGGAGCCGCAGCACTGGCGCGTGAAACCCTACAAAGATTTTTGTTCTGACTTGCTCAGAAACCCCGGGACCTTTGCCCTGCTCCTCACACGAGCTCAGCTCATGGGGCTGCTGACGGGGTCCTGATTTTTCCTATTTAGTCGGGTTTTTTTGGGGAGAGGCCACAGGTTCATCACCCAGGGCGGGATGGTGAGCGATCCACGCCGCTGCGCAATGCCTCGCAGCTTTTATGGCCCCTGTAAAATCCAGATGCTCGCTGTGAGTTTGACACTGTTTAGTCTCTGGTCTGGGAGATTTTGGCCGCTCTGGGACTGGCCCCGGCGCTGGCAGATGGGCGGCATTTCCCCGCGGGTTTGATGGACGTGGATGTTCACACATTTCGGGGAAAGCCGCTCCAAAAAAGCGCAGCCCGGCATGGGAAACCCTGGCGACTTCCAGGAGTGTCCCCAGCACATCGCCCGCCTCAGGCTGTGAAACACGGACACCGTGTGCCCCTTCCAAACCTCTGGAAAAGCCCGCGGGCACCGGGGGAGCGCGATCCCGCCCTCCCTGCCGGACGCGTGGAGAGCACGGAGAGCGGGGAGCGAGGATATAAATTCCCTCACACCTCATCCGGACGCTCTTAAGGGACAGGACTTTCTCTGGGGGCGAGCGCCAGGCCCGCCGTGAGTGCACAAACAAGCGGTGGCCTTGGACACCCGGTCCCTCCCCGAGGCACAGCTGCTGTATTTTTAGCTCCGCGTCCCAGGCAGGCTCGTAAAACTTTCCCTTCTTTCTGTTTTCAGCCAGTTGTGGATCCTCTCGGAGCTCTGGCTGGATTTTTCCCAGTCCTTCTGGTTGGTTTTCTGGTTGGATGTTCCCCCAGCTGGATGAAAACACCCTGGGGGGCTCTGCTCCATCCACCCCTCTGCCTGGATGTGCATTTTGGATGAAGGATGGGTCAGGGAGCAGCAGGGATACATCCCAGGATCCCCCAGCTCACTCTCCCGGCACACCCAGCTCCATCCGCGAGGAAGAACGAGCAGGAAAAGGGCTGCACCTCCATGGAATCATGGAATATTTCGGTTGGAAGAGACCTTAAAGCCCATCTTATTCCAACCCCTGCTGTGGGCAGGGACACCTTGCACTAAACCAGGATGGCCAGGTTGTTGTTTTTCTGTCAGAGTAAGATAAAAACGGAGTTACATGAAAAAATGTAACAGCCCTTCTAAGTGAGATCACACCCACAGCTAAAAAAATACTTGTTAGGCTTGAGAAATGGAGAGTTTCATGGTAATCTGGGGAAAATTCACAGGAGACCTTCACCCTCCTGCAGTGTCAAACCCAAAAGCCAGAATGAAAACAGTTATTATTATTCATATATGGTAAAAGAGCTTGAAAATTCCCGGGTCTGCTGGGAGACCTGGGAGTGTTCACATGGAGAAGATTCCAGAGAGTCCTCAGAGCCCTTCCAGGGCCTAAAGGGGCTCCAGGAGAGCTGGAGAGGGATGGGGGACAAGGGATGGAGGGACAGGACACAGGGAATGGCTTCCCACTGCCAGAGGGCAGGGCTGGGTGGGATACTGGGATGGAATTCCTGGCAGTGAGGGTGGGGAGGCTGACGCAGGGATCCCAGGCCATGGATTCCACCGCAGGACTCCCAAGTAAAATGGATGTGGCACAAGGAATTTGTGCCCACACAAAGTTTGCTCTGGATCTCTCAGGTGGATTCGGTTTCACTTTAGGTAATTCTGCCCAGCCCTGCCCCTTCCGAGGTCTCATCACCCCTCACGATGACCGGGGACAGGCCACAAACTGCTCATTTCGGGTCTCCGTGTTGGGTTCCAGGCTCTGATTCTAAACCTGTGAAGTTTGGGATACCCCAAACAAGCCCTGGGAAAGGCCGATCCTTCTTTCAGAATGGGAACGGTGGGGTCACCTGAGGACTCAGAGGAAAGGTTTCACGTGAGAACGGGGGGGTGCAGAGCTGCAGAAGCAGCTGCAAAAGCAGAAGGCAGCTGTGGCAAAGCCAAATGCGGCTTTTCCCTGTGTCATGGGAAGCCCTGGAACCACTGCAGAGCCGGATGGGAAGCCCAGCCAAGACATGTCCCCTTAAATCACTTCCTTGACTAATTAATTTAATCCAATTTACCATGGATCACACCCTCCTGGAGCCCGGGGAGGGTTCCTGTGCCTGGAAAGGCAGCTCTGCTTTGCTTTCAGCATCCCAAAGGACTGGAGCAGCAATTCCAGAGGTGCTCCGCAGGAATGCCGGGCTCAGACACACCACTGCACCCATCCCATCCCATCCCATCCCATCCCATCCCATCCCATCCATAACCCACCTTTGCAGGGTGTTACCAAACGCTGCCCACATTTCCTGATCCCCCTCCATGGGGTTGAGGGGCTTTTGTGGCCCCCAGTAAAACCACGGCCAAAACAGCCAAAAAATGAGAGTTTCCTCCCTGCTGAGAGCACAGGAAAGTGGAAGAAATGTTCCAAACAAGCCAGGAGAGGAGGGAGCAAGAGGGAAGTGCTTTTCCTTCCTTCTTTGCCCTCTCAAAATTCCCATTACCCAAAAACATTGTGTTGCATCACCATCGTTTGGGGATGGAGAGGGATTGTTCCCAAGGGGCTGGAGTGCCAGAACAAGGGGCAATGGCTTCCCACTGCCAGAGCTTGGATGGGAGATTGGGAAGGAATTCCTGGCTGTGAGGGTGGAGAGGCCCTGGCACAGGGTGCCCAGAGAAGCTGTGGCTGCCCCTGGCAGTGTCCCAGGCCAGGCTGGACAGGGCTTGGAGCCGTCTGGGAGAGTGGAAGGTGTCCCTGCCGATTCCCAGGTGGAACTGCAGACGTAAAGACCTGCCCGGAGCTCCCCTGTGCCAGCAGGTTTCCGGAGTGGGAATAAAGAAGTCATTAAGGGCCGGCACAGAGAATGAAATGAAACTTTGTCATCTTGCATTTGAGCCGAGCAGACGTCGAGGGAGCTGACGAGAGGCAAATTAATTTGCCTTTTGCACAGGCTCCTGCGTGACGTTAATGAAAGCAGCGCTTTGTGCAGGCTCATGGCTCAGGATGCGGAGAGCCACGGTCCTCCTTGTCCTCACAGAGCTCTGGTGAAGGCCCTTTGCTCCTCTGGAAGCAGGGAAAGGAGGATTTTTCTTGATCCCACAGCGTGGGGGTAATCCCTGGGCAGCAGCTGAGGATGTATCCCACATTGCACCCATCAGGTTTCAGAGGTTCCTCTCCTTGCACACACCAACTTCTCTTTTATTTTGGCGTGAGATGTGATCCAGATCGTTTCCCTGAGCCTGCTTTGCTGCCCTGATTGTTGGGAGAGGGACTCTGCTGCAGCCAAAAGCAGATCCCCGGGGATGGATGCTGGGAGGTTCCCTCCCAGCCCTGCGTTTCCTGACGAGGAGCCGTAAACCTCCCAAAAAAACAAGCAGCTGCTAATTAGTGGTCAGCAGAGGAGCTGGGGGCTGGCAGGAGCAAATCCTTGGATTCTGGGAGAATCCTGCCTTCAGGTTGCTGCCACGGATCCTGCTGGGTTCTCCTCCCACCCTGCCACATTCCTTGGCGTGCTGGTCCCTGCAGGATGTGACCTCCTGGCCGTTTCCAACATTTTTGCCATTTTTAAAAAATTTTCTTTCCATCTTTTGCACCCCAGGCAGCCATTCCCTCTGGCTTAGGGGAGAATTGGGCAACTGGTCGTGAAATTCCAGCGTGAGCAAGCGGGTCACGACCATCCAGGGAAATAAAGCTCACGGGCCCACGGCTCTTCCCAAAGTTTTTGGCTCCTTTTCCAGCCAAGCACACCCTGAGCCACGGTGGGAGCGCCAAACCCTGAGCCCTGAACGTGCCTCTCCTCCCGCTGTGGGCATGGATGAGGGAATCATTTGGGAAGGGACAGCTGTGCCCTCCGAGTGCTGGCTGGGGTGGTGCCAAATTTGGGCTCCTGAGGCTGGCACCAGGATGAAGGACATTCCAGAAACCCTATCCCAAAAATTCCACACCCCCTCCAGAGCCTCCCCAGCCGCAGGGTGCTGCCAAAAACCCGCTTGAGCAACAGCAGCCCCTGCCTGACATCTGCCCACACGCATTTGGGAGGCCAGGGAGCTTCCTGTGCACGTTGGCTGCCTGACAGGGGTGACCTCAGTTCTGCCTTTTTTTAGGATGGGTATTTCTGGGGGTTGTGTTTTGATAACAGGTGGGAGCTCTGCCTGCCTCTCGCCAGCTGGGGGACAGGCAGGTTTCAGGCAGGAGCTCAGAGGAGGGGGGACTGCTGTGGCTCGGATAAAAGCATGTCATTCTACACCTGTAAAAAGGGGTTTATTGCCACTTTTTAGGGGATTGGAGGCACCCACTCCCCGCTGCCAGCCTCCCCTGCTGCCCTCTCCCCCCATTCCCGTGGCTCCATCCCACATCCGACACATTTCCTCCAGATCTCCCCCGAGGTGCATCACAAGCACAAACCCACGCGTGATTCAGGCTCCTTTGAGAGACATTTATTATTTAAATAACAACTCATTCCTTTTCCATCACCTCGACTCACAAACAGCGGAAAAGCCCCAAATCTCAGCACCTCCGGGCTCCCTGGGCAGAGCTGCAGCTCCCAAATGAGACTCCCTGCTCAGGACGGCACGAACGCCGCTGGGCGTGTTGGGTGCTGCTCAAATGGGAGCCACCAGAAAATTCCCAATGGCAGTGGTGGCCTTGGGATGCAGAGTGGGACGCTCCTCATCCCAGCGGGAACCAGCCTGGAGTCCCAAAGGATCCCAGAAAACAAAGTAGTGGCGTTGAAGGATGCTGCCCAGCGGGGCAGGATGGATGGCCTGGATGGTTTTGCCCTTGGCTTTTTGCTTTTATTGATTTTTTGGGGGGGTTTCTTTTAAATAAACATTTGTCCCAGTCAAGAACAAACCCAAACCCCGCCAGCAGCACCACCCTGGGTGTGGGTGAAGCTCATGGCCGTGACCAATCCCTGCTCAGGCTCTTTGTTCCCTTTGTTGCAAAAATCACGGGACAAAGAGAATTGCCAAATGGGTGCTGAGGAGGGGCTGCTCTGCTCCATCACAGCGCCGGGGAAGTGCCAAAATTCGGCACCTTGGTGCCCCTCAGGGACCCACCAGTGCCTAAAATCTCAGGGGTGTGGGACAGACAGACAGACAGACACGAGCACACAGAGCTGCCCGTGAACAAGTGCATTTCTTTAGGCAACCAGCCTAAAAACGAGGGAATATTTGAGGATACGCTGCTCCCTTCCTCTCCTTCCCAGCCCTTACGGATCTGGGGGCACAGACGGGTGTTTGCAGGACCCAGCCCCCTCTCCAGGAGCCGTAGCCCTGCCTGCATCCCAAACAACCACGGAGACCCGGCTGGGAAGCGCACCAGCAGGAATCTCTGCGTCCCAACATCCTCCCAGCCGTGGGGCGATAGCAAACCCCTCACGCTTCACCCCGACCCTCCCCAGCAGGGCTGAGGGTGGGATCAGCCCTGAGGGCGACAGCAGCACCCAGGGACTCATCAGCCCTTCCAACCTCATCCCTGCTGTCCTTTTGTCCCCGCGAGAGGCCGCAGCGGCTTTCCAGGGCCTTCCCAGGTGGCACCAGAGCCAGCCCCACCCGGCGCAGGCCGCGGCAGACGCGTCTCTGTGCGGGCCCTAAGGCAGAGCTTCCCCCACACCCGTCAGGAGGCAGGATTCTCCTGGAGCGGCCGACGGATCTACTGCCCGCAGAGGTCCAGCCGTGCTGCCAGCTTGGCCACGGCGGGGGCCGCAGTCCGGCCGTCCGGGGCCGTGGCGGTCACCTGGCAGCACAGCNGCAGGGCCAGCAGGTCCCACCCGTGGTCGGCCTCCTCCCCGCCGAACTTGTTCAGGTAGGCGCGGATCTGCAAAGCCAGGGAACGGGCTGGGTTGGAAAGGAGCTCAAAGATCGTCTCATCCCACCCCCCCTGCCATCCCACCATCCCAGGCTGCTCCAAGCCCCATCCAACCTGGCTTTGGGACGCTCCGGGCCACAGCTTCTCTGGGCAATCCGTGCCAGGGCCTCACCACCCTCACAGTGAAGAATTTTTTCCCCAAATCCCATCTAAACTTCCTCTCTGTCAGTTCGAATCCATTCCCCCTTGTCCTGCCACTCCAGGCCCTTATAGAGTCTCTCTTCATCTTTCTTGCAGCTCTTTCAGGTCCTGGAAGGTCATAAATTAGGTCACCCCAAATCCTTCTCTTTTCCAGGCTGAACAATCCCAACTCTCCCAGCCTTTCCTCACAGCAGAGCTGCTCCATCCTTTTAATCACCTTGGTGCCTCCTCTGGACTCGCTCCAACAGTTCCAGGTCCTTCCTGTGCTGGAAGGACCCCGGAGCTGGACACGGCACTGCAGTGGGGTCTCACAATCCCCTCCCTCAACCAGGGAGAAGTAACTCCCAAGATCCGGCCCCCAGGCAGCTCTTTCGGGGCGATTTGGGCTGTCACAGCAAATTTGTTGACTCCGCGGGTTTAAATGACCTTTAGAAGGCAGACAGCCCCGCGCTCCGCTTCGCTCAGAGCCACAGCGAAACCCGTAGCAGCTGGAGGAAGCTGTGGCTCTCACCTTGAGACCACACAGGAGAGAAAAACGTGGGAGGCTGAGAGGATGAGGGGTGCAGGACCTGGCCGTTCCTTCCTGCGCCGTGCCGACTCATCACAGCCCGCGGGGCTTCCAGGAAGGGTGACTCAGCACTCCTTACTCATTCGGGTCACCCGCCACCCCCTCGCTCCGGGCTCGGGGGATGCTTGGATGGGGATGGGCAGCGGGAGCATCCTTGCTCGGCCTGGGACCCGCTGGGTACCACGCCGGGACGGCGCAGCCCAGGGCAAGAGGCGGCCGCGTGCAGCAGTTCCGAGCTCTGGGGTGTTTTGGGAAGGAATCTGTGGCCCGGTGGGTTCGTGTGCCCGGACTGCTCCTGGGAGGAGCGGTGGCTGCCGTGGGCAGCCGGGGACAGGAGAGAAAGTGTCACCCCCAAGGAGGCGGCTGGGTTTGAGCCGCTGCCAAAGTGCAGCCCCGCCTGGGAGCCGGGCGGTGGGAAAAGGGAAGCTGGCTCTGGATAAGGCTCTATCTGCCACCACAGGGCCCATGGGATCCCGGCCAGCGCCGCTTTCCCAGCCCCTCTGCCCCAAGCACGCTCACAGGGCCCTGCCCACGTGTCCCCTCCGAGGGGTTCTGCTTCGTAATGACCACAGCAGCCAAAGCCGGGCTTTTTTGGGACGCGGGAAGAGCCGTCCATCATGTGTGGGTTCGTTGTCAGGAGCTGCAGTGTCTCTCAGGGCGCTGAGGCTCCTGGGATGCTCGCGAGCATCCGGACTTTACTCCTTTATCCTAAAACGCTGTCAGCCTGGCCCGGCTTAGCCTGTGTTACTTCCTTTTCCCTTAGGAAAAGCAAGGGAGCATGAAGGGAAGGCAGAGTCTATCTAACACCAAAGAGCACAAAATCAGCGCTCCCAGCCTTGATGAGGTCACTTCTAATGGGACCAAACTGACCTCCTGCACCGGGGGGGGGTCACACACACGGGCAGGGGCCCGAGGTGCTCCAGAGCCCACAATGCTCCTGGTGTAAAAGCACCTGGATGGATGAAAAGCGGCCCTCGGGAGGGAAGAGCCCAGACAGAGTCAGGGGATTCGCTCTCTCCGCTTCCCCACTCGGCTGTTTGGATCCCGGATTTCTGCCGGAAGCCTCGTGCAGGGATGAGGCACGGGATGCAGGCATATCCCTCGGGATGACACGTGCTGCAGCTGCTGTGCCAGATCTCTGCTCCCAGAAATCTCCCATCTCCCTGCCTGCGCCTCGGTGCCGTTGCAGAGGAGCAGAAACCGCTGTCTAACAGCGAGGTGGGTGCAGCCTCCCACATCTCCAGCTCCATCCGCAGAAATCTGGGATAACTCATCCCACCGGGCACGGATATCCATTGTCTCCGGCCAAGAGCAGCTCCTTCATCCCACCTCTAGAAGTGTAATTGGTTGCTCTGCCATCCCCCACACCTCCACCGCGAGTTCCTGGATCCCAGGATTTGCAGTGATGCCGTGTGGTCCAGGGGACCCCCACCCTGTCCCTGCCTGAGCCGCACTGCCTGGCCTCAGAGCCTCTGGGGGGGTGGGAAGGCACCTCTGCTCCTGCCACTCCATCCTCCTGCCATCCCGTTCTCCTGCCACTCCATCCTCCTGCCATCCCGTTCTCCTGCCACTCCATCCTCCTGCCATCCCATTCTCCTGCCACACCATCCTTCTGCCACCCCACGATCCTGGCACCCCATCCTGACACCACCTGGCACTGAGGATACAGGGAGTGATCCCCCCACTCCGCAGGTGATGTGCAAAAATTGCCAAGTTCGTGGCTGAGCTGGCATCTCCCAAGCTTCGGGAAGAGCAAAGCTTTGACCTCCACCCTCAAGGTTTGGCCAGCAGAGTTGGGGGGAGCCTTATAAAGGCCGGGAGAGAAATGTGGGTGCCGGGGAGAGGGACCCCGCCTTGGGGACAGACAGTCACACTCACCGTGAAGGGCAGGGAGCAGATGACGAAGGTGATGGTCATGATGGAGAGCAGCAGGAGGTGGTCGATCTCCTCGGCCATGGAGAACATGCGCCGGCCGCAGCCGGTGGCCGCGCGGGGCTGCTCCAGGGTGGTCACCCGGCGGGTCCTCTGCCCGCGGCGGTGCATGCGGGCCAGGTTCACGATGACGCTCAGGTTGCAGAGCAGCACGGCGAGGATGAGGAAGAGGAGCAGGGTGGCGTAGAGCAGCGAGAAGGTGACGTTCCGCCCCGCCGCCTCCCCGTTGCTCTGCTGGGAATCCAGGTGCATCTGGATGAAGCACCAGGTGCCGGGGCAGTACTGGACGTAGCGGCCGAAGCCCACCAGCGGCAGCGAGCAGAAGGCGGCCGAGAAGGTGTAGATGGCCGGCAGGGCCACCAGGCCCGTGCGGGGGCTCAGGAAGCGCTCGTAGAAGTACGGCCGCCCCAGGGCCAGGCAGCGCTCCAGCGCCATGGTGAAGAGGATGAGCATGGTGGCGAGGCCGAAGAAGCTCATGGCGAAGCCGAAGTAGAGGCAGAGGTGCCCTCCGCGGGCCAGGGTGGTGAGGGTGCGGTTGCGGTGGTAGGAGGCGAGCACCAAGGGGCTGACGGAGCAGGTGCCCAGCAGGTCGGTGACCACCAGGGCCAGCACCAGGACGTGGAACAGCGCGGGCGGGCGCTGCCGGGGCCCGCGGCGGCCGCGCAGGAGCAGCC
>WEIT01004305.1:1849-20947 GCA_013389985.1 Dryoscopus gambensis | reverse complement strand
GATGCCATTGTCTTAACTTTATTTAACAGAAAAGGAGGAGGTGTTGCACTGCACTAACGTAGTTAGATTATTAATATGTTTTGCACTGGATGTTGTCCTATTTGCACAAGTCATTACATGTCCCTTTTCACTCCCCTTTCCCTATAGTGGTGGTTTTTACCCCTGGAAATCCTACACCTCACCTGAAAATCCTGCCCCTGTCTTCCTACGTCAGCTGTATTCCATTGGTTATGATCCTTTCCCCTCCCTTTCTGCCTGCAGGTTTCAAAAGACCCCTCTGTGGGGTGTTCGGTCTCTTTTCCTTCCTGGATATGCTCAAATAAACACCTGAAGAACTCATCCTGAGGGGAAGTAGCGCTTTTCTTCTTTTACCCCTTTTCCTGACCACCTATCTCTCTGGGGTCCCCGAGCTAGCCATCGGACCTCCAGGGAGCGGGTCAGGTCAGGTAATAAACCACCTCAGCCTGCTTCATAACCTAAGGAATTAGAGAACAGAACTTGTCTGTGATTTCTGAAGAGGAAGAGGCAGCCTGTGGCAGGGACACAATTACAACGTTGCCAGGTATCTCTGAATATGTGCAAGTGGTTCTACAGAATACCTGCCATTTATCCATGTTCACTGAATTTCTGATGCCAGAGGCTTGTTTCATTCACACCAACAAAACAGAAGTTATTACAGCATTTGGCAGCTCTATTTTATTTGTATGAGAAATATTTCCTCAGGTTTTTTTCGGAGCAATGCTGCAGCTAGTGCTTTCATGGACATGATTTGTCCATTTGTTCTCATCTCTGAGAAGAGGGCTCCAAGTTGGCAAACTTGATTTTTCGTCCAGATTTAGATGCTGACTCACTGTCTCCTTCTGAAGATGTTCACTTCAGTGCTCTCCATTTTCTTCACAGGGGATAATTCTGTTTGCCTGCTTTTTTGATTCATGTATGGAACAGATCAAAGCACTAGGTTTAGTATTTCTGAATGAACCTCTGCAAGCTAAAGATTCAGATCTTACTGAGCAGACACCTCCTGTGTTAGTCCCAGTTAAGGAGTTTTTCTGTACTCTGAAAACTAGTATAGCATAAATGACTGTGCTGGTTTGAAAGTAAACCAGAGGGAGAAATGAACCCCGCACAATTACCCTGAGAGAGATTTCAGGTTGGAGTTACAATTTAATAGAAAGATTTAAATAAATGCAGTGATACACAGAAACTGTCTTAAACCCACAAAGAGTGCAACCTGGCACCCTGTTGGTCAGGGTGGTGGTCACAGTCCTATCAAGTGGTGGATGCAGCCCTGTTGAAGTGATGGTTGCAGTTGAAAGCAGTGGTCCTTAGGAAGTTCTGGTCCTTCTCTGGATCTGTCCAGTAGTGGTGCTGATGGTGTCCCAAGTCCCCAGTTATATATGGTCAGGCTCAGGTCAGAATGTTCAGCACCTCCCCCAGGGTGGGGAACTTCACAATGGAATTATGTAATCCTGTGACTCATAGGATATTTTTGTGAGTCCTTGGTGGTCTAAGTCGTTACTGCTGCCCATTATGCTGGTGCCATTTAACCATTATGGCCCATTAGCAGAGAGACCCCCTCAGGATGGGTGTAACTATACTAGTGCTTCCCCGGAGGGAGTTATCATGGCTGAGTAATTTGTGAAGACAAAGAAATACTTCCCTGCCTCGAAGGGTTTACCTCTTATTTAACACCCAGCTTGTAGCCTGAGGCGTCAGGTATGCACTGGGCAGCTACTGCAAACCACCTTTCATTAACAGTTTGTCGGAAATGGCATAGAGTGGGGTAGAATACACCCACTGTTACTGGTTACACCCCACATTTGACACTCTCCTTCTGTAACCCAGGACAATGATCAAATTTGTTTCAGATGGCTCGAGGAGGATTTTGTGTTTTTAAATGCACAACATTAATTTTAATGGAAAACCTTTTGGGTTTATGCTACAACTTGAACCACTGCAGGTATAACTAATCTGTTCACTATGTGCAAGTGTCCTCTAGAGACACTTCTTTTCCTTTGAAGTAAGACTGCAGCCCTGAGAAAAAGGCTGTCTAAATATTAATCCAAAATAGGAAGAGAGAGATTGTACCTAATCAACCTTACACAAATACGTGCTGTTAGTCACAGCAGTGGGCGCAGATACGATTTAAAATTGTGAACAGTTGGTCATTGTCTGAATTCTGCAAAGCACCTTTAGTGTTGGCTTTCACAGATGCAGTACACAGTTAAGTAGCCAGTAGCTAGTAGCCATAGCGACCTTCTCAAATGCAAATGATATGTTCTGCATAGCACAAGAGTATTAGGCATTGATGATACCTGCTGGAGCAGGTACACGATACAAATTGCAGAGCCAAGTGAATAATGAAATCACAGTCCAAAATTCCAGGCATGTTCAGTCAAAGAAATGAAATGGAGATGCGAACAACAGTAATTGCTCCTGTGATTAGGATGTGAATATACAAGGACATTACTCTATACCAAACAAATATGGTGCTATTCTGGCTTCACCCTTTGTTGACATATGCTATTGTGCTTGCTGATGGTGTCAAATAAGGGGAAATCTTTAGGATATCTGCTTCTTAATTTGATTCTGTACTCCTGATTTTGTTTACCTAATTACTACATAATGCAAATATTCCTAGAAGAATTAGAGTTTAGTATCTATTCCTTTTTTCCCCCCACACTGCATGCACTGAATCTTCCTAGATATTTTTGGCCTCATGCTTGTGTGGTTTATTTACTAGTAAAGTATTGCAGGTCCAGGATTTCTGGTGCTGTTTTAACTCACCACTCAATACTAACATGCTTCTACCAACAAATTAAAAAACCAGCCTACAGTAAACCAAGCCAATTTGTTTTCAAGCAAGTCATGTTTGGCATTGCTCAGAGAACAATTAGCATTTCTGAATGATTAAAGCAAATCCTTAAGAGCATCTAACTCCACAGGAACCCCAGAGTAAATGACACTTGACCATTTGCAACCCTCTAACTGAAAGTTATGATGTGCTTTTTGCAATTGCAGTTATGAAAGCCAGCAGATTAGATGGTTATGGGTCTCTCAGCATCTCTTCAGCAGCCTGTTGTACAGTGATATTCCCAGATGAAACAATGTTGCAGTTTGTGGTGTGAATATCCTAAATTAGTAATATGTAACAAAACCAGAGGCGACCAACAGAATGTCTTTGATTTCTCTCAATAACTGAGAACACTAGTAAGCTTTTAAAACACTATTGAAAAGTCATTAAGTAATTTTTTTTTTACTGTCAAAGATTTACTTTTTTATTTTATCCCCCTCCTGTGTTTCCCCAATATTTTACCCAGCTCTCCACAGACACAGTTCTCAAGTTTTGTCCAGGTTCCCTCCAGGGGAACTAGCTCTTCTGTAGCTTTGTTCGGAGCTGTCCTGCTGTCTGTCATCTGCCCTGCCCAGCCCCCAAAATCAGGAATCCACAAACATTCCTCTCATCTTTTAGACTCCTGTCTTTAGACACTTTCATAGTCTGAGATAGAACCTGTTAATACACACCTAATTTCCCTTACAGAGTTTGTACATGAGAGAAGAGTGCTGCCAATAAATTAACCAACTCTACTTGGAAGTTGTGAAGTTATTAAACAAAAATCCTCTTATTTTTGAATCAGCTTCCACCTTTCCAGGCCACGCTAGCCTTCCACGGATGCCTGAATGGATCTCAAGATAAAAAAGAGGTCTCTGGCTGGCCAAAGGATTCTGTCTGTACAAAGTCAGACAGCATGCTTTGTTTCCACATTATCTTGGAACAGAAGTAAAAAATCAGGACATTTAGCAGATGGTTATGTATGTACATGTATATAAACACAAAATATTTCTTAGATTCTGAGTTCAGTTAACTGAAGACATTTGTACAGAAGGAGAGAATACACTGTCATTTTGATTCTTTCAGCATAGTGTCTCAAGACCCTACAACACCTGCTTAATTGCTAACACAGCAGGTTGGGATGCTCAAAGACCCATCCTCCTGGCTGTTGCTAGAAATACAATGCTTGACTCAATTTTGTAAGACCCAGCTAGATTGCAATAGTGACATTAAATCCAATAAATTCAAGAACAGTAGCAGACCCTACTTAATTCAGAGAATCTGTTTGTCAAAGAACTTTAAGAAAAGCATTCCCATTCTTCAATCTCCCTACAGCAGACTTAACTCACTGCACGATTTAGCCTTTCCTCAAATGTCCGGGAAGGAAAAAACATAGTAGTTTTCTGAAGGCTGTGAAAATCTGAAGCAGTCAACAGAGACTGTTCAGAGGAAGTGAAGTCTGAGACCTTCACATTATGAAATGACAAATTCATCTGGAACACAGCTCCACCAAAATTCAGCAGGTGACAAGAAGGTTTCTCAAGCCATAAGCCTGCCCTTCAAATGTGGACAAAAAACACCCACTCAAGAAATTGTTGCATGGGTTCAGTTATTTCAGCAGTAGTGGCATGTGTAGGTGCCACAATTTTCTGTCTCTTCACTTCCTGAACAGCCATTTGAAAGACTAGGAATACAGGCATTACCCGAAAGTCTCTGGTTCCAGTGGAGCATGATGGCAGCTATATATAAACGGTGATGCTGCCGTAGCCCCATATGCTCACTCTGTACGCGACTGGGACTTTCACTCTGACAATTGCCATCAACCTCCACATCGACAGTATGTTCGCATTCCCAGGGCTGGGCTGCAGCAGCATTTGAGGTGGGAGGAGCAGGAGGCAGAGGCTAAAGTGTGCATCTGTAACTCTCTTAGCTTGCTGTTTGTAAAGTCACATTAGGAGACTGTGAAAGAGTGTTATGGGGCAGCCTGGGCAGTGCTTGCATGTGTGAGGTTGTGAAACCTAAGTGGTATGCAAAAAAAGGTTAACCACAAGTAACATTGTAACAAGATGTGCAGGTAAAGCAAGCAAGATAGCAAAGCCGGTGAGATAACATGAGCCATCAAGAGCAAGATAGCAAGTGTTAATGTAACTTGCAAACTGCAAAATTAGCTAAAAACAGTTAGACTGAAAAGAAGCATCAGACATGCATTGTAANGTGTGGAAGGACTTTTAAAATGTAACTGAAGGCTAAAGAAGAGTGAGTGAGTTTTTGGTGGAGAGATCCCCCTCACTCCCAGCACTGAATAAACAAATACCTGCTCTGTAGCCCTCGGACTACAGAGTTTTATTTTCTTACCAAGTTTTGGGTATCAGTCTGGTGAGCCAGGCAGGAGGAACTCTGCCCAGCTGTGAGATCTGCTGGAGCTGCAGACTCCCTTGGTGGGCCCCGAGAGTTTCTCAGATGTATTCTGCACTTCACTAGCTCTCTGAGGGGGTAGACAAGGACCATCTGCAGGAAATGTAAGGTATTTGTTGATTGTTGTGAATTTTGTTTCTGGTTTTGGTTAAGTAACTCCCATAAAACATGTGTGATGACTCACTCAGGGCGCTGTATCATAGGTGAAATTCCCAATGTTGATACATAAGGGGTTAGAGTGCCCTAGGGGCTAGAGTCCCCTAAAAGGAAGTTTGATGACCTTAAGTATCGGCTAGGTCTTGGAATTTTGGGTTTCACTGTTGTATGTGTCATTTTGTGTCTTCTATATAAGACTGGTGGGTTTTGTCCGTATGTCTGTTAAAAACTTTTCATTTCTTGCCTGTGTGTCTATTAAAAGGTTTTCGGCTTATGCCACATTGTACTGTGTTACCTTGTCTGTTGTGTGGATCAGAACAGTGTAGATTGTGTGGGAGTGGACTGTGTGATCTTTTTCGTGTTTTTTGCTTGTCAACATTGTAAATGTGAATACTGGTGCAGGTTGAAACTAAGATTCCCAATGTGTGATCGGTACAGTATCCACAGAATAAGAGTAAAGAAAGGAATACAAGTGATAATTTTCGCTGTAAAGTGCAGGCATCTGGATAACACCAAGAATAGGTAGCAGCGGCAGTAAAGAGATTGTCAAAAAGAGTCCTTTGGAGTGTGTTTTGGCTCATTGGAAGGATTTAGGAGGGATCCCTGGAAGCAATGTAAAGAAAAGTGATTTGTTAAAGTATTGCATATGTTCTTTACCTTGAGAGGGAAACCAGAGTGGCAGAGAGGATGTGGGATTAATTTACCCCCACAAGATCCCTTAGTTTTGGCCCTAGAAAAGGATGGAGGCACAAGAAAAATGAGAAGGTGTTGCTCTGCATGTGGTGTAGGTCAGAGATGTCTTAGCTGAGAGATAGAGAAGAAGAAGAAGATAGTGAGGTTGATCTTTTAGAATTACAATCTAATCTCCTCAGCAGAGTCCCCGGGGCCCCTCAATTATCACCTAGTGGTAGTAGATTAGTAAGTGAGAAGGGAGATGACTTAGACAACCCAGATGAGGGAACGAGCCCGGGACTCCAGTAATAGCTCACACTAGAAGCAAGACTAAAAACTAAAGTGACTAAAAGTGGCAGCTTTAGAGCAACATCAAAGAGGAGGACATGATCAGGGACAAGGCAGAGGCAGAGGTAGAGGTGGAAATAGTAGAGGTGGCTCAAATCAATCCCAAGGGAAGTTAGGGCCAAATGAGTGTGCTTACTGTAAGGAAAAAGGGCACTGGAAACGCCAGTGCCCAGGTTTACCAAACACTACAAAGGAAACTTGTTGCAGCAATAGATAACAGTGAGTGATGGGAACCGGCAGATCTTTTCCTAGTGGACCTGCTGGTTAAGACACAGCTAGGGAATGATAAAGAAGTTGAATTCTTAATAGATACAGGGGCCACATTTTTGGTTTTAAATCAAGATTTAATGCCTAAAAGTAAAAAACATATCCTGGTAATGGGAGCCACAGGCAAACCAGAGAATGCCTTTTTCTTAAAACTGTTAGAATCCAAAATTGGGAAAAGGATTGGGATACATCAATTCATTTATCTGCCAAATTCACCTAAATCCCTATTAGGCAGGGACTTCCTTGAAAATTTAGAGGCAACAATTGAGTTTAGAGAGAGAAAAATGAAATTTAAAGTACCTGAAGGCAAATTGGCAATTGATACAGGAGCAGTGAACAATAGCAACCATTTGGAACAAATAATGAATCAGGTATACCCAGGAGTACGGAATACCAATGTGCCTGGGAGATCAAAATTGGCTGACCCTATTAAGATTGAATTATAGACAGGAACCGTAGTTAGGAGACAATATCCCTTGGGAATAGAGGACAGAAAAGGGATTGAACCAATTATTAGCAAATTTTTGGCACTAGGACTGCTGAAAGAATGTGAATCCGAATTTAATACTCCTATACTAGCAGTGAAAAAACCTAATCAAACTTACAGATGAGTGCAAGATTTGCGAGCAGGCAATAAGATTGCTAAAAGTATCCACCTAGTGGTTGCAAATCCCTACACTTTGCTAACTAATCTCCAAGATAATCTTGTTTGGTTCTCAGTGATAGATCTCAAAAACACTTTCTTCTTCTTGCCACTTGAAGAAGAAAGTCAAAACATATTTGCTTTTGAATGAGAGAACCCTAGTACAGGTAGGGTAACATCCAGGTAACACCTGGATGATGTTACCTAAAGGGTTCAAAAACAGTCCCACAATTTTTGGGAATCAATTGGCCAAAGAATTGGAACAATGGCAGTCTCCACCTGGGGAGGAAATACGTAGATGATCTAATAATTGCTACAAAAACTATAGTGCAGAGGGCTTGTACACAGTGTATGTTCAGCGGGGCAGGAGAGCTGCATGCTGGGACGCCAACACCTGCGCAGCTCAAGGTGCGTTCCTTCAGGCACCCAGCAGTGTGAATGGCAAGATATTCATTGTAACAGATGCTGACATTATTCTTCGCATTTTTAACAAGCTACTAGTGAAGTATTACAAGTGATGCAGCTGCTTTTATATTAGCATGGAACTATGCAGAGTTAATGAGGATCAGTGTCCTGCCAGACATTTGAAGAACCATCCACTTTTTTCAAATTATCAACATGGTGGTGTAGAGGCAACATATTCTGACACCTACTTATGAAAGCCTATTGCTGTACAGAACAGAGAGACCCCCCTGGGAACTAGCTCTAGGTGCAGTTTATTGTGAGCTACTGCACTACAGAATCACAGAGCAATCCAGATTGAACTGTAAAAGCCAATATTTAGTTAAATTTCACTAAGTTCTATTTTGAAAAGCAAGTTGTTTGAAGTTGACCTCATTTCGTTTAAAGTCAACAGACTCTGAAATCACCAAGGTTATTTCAAATACATGTTTTGGTTTGACACTGGCCCCAGCGCCAGGCACTCATGAGAGTCGCTTGCTCACCCTCCCCTACCAGAGCTGGGCAAAAGGAGGGAAAAGAGGAAAGAGTTAATGGAGGCTTCATGAGTGAGATAAGGAGAGTGGGAGAAATATTTCAAGGGCAAAACACACTCAACCTTGGTTGCTAAGTAAAATTTATTACTAACAGAATCAGAGGAGGGTAATGAGAAATAAAATAAGCCATTAAAACACCTTTTTCCCCCAGGCCCTCCCTCCTTCCCACCGACAACACAGGAGGGCAGGGCAGGGGGGTTTTGGTCAGTCCATCACCAAGATTTTCTTCCGCTGATCCGGGAGAAGAGTCCTTCCCTGTGAGGCCGTGGGAGACTTCTGTCTCCCTCCCACAGAAGACAGTTCTCCGTGAACTTCCCGGCGTGGGTCCACTCTCATGAGCAGCAGCCAAACCGCACCTGCTGCAGCGTGAGTCCCTCCCATGGGCACACAGTCCTCCCAAAACTGCTGCACCATGGGTCTCTCCCCACGGGGTGCAGTCCTCCAAGCACAGGCTGCTGCACCCTGGAAGCAGGGCCCCCTCTCTCCACCGGGTCTCCCACTGGATCACAGCCTCCTCCAGGCATCCACCCGCTCCGGTGTGGGCACCTCCCTCACAGGCTGCGGGTGGATCTCTGCATTCCCCATGGACCCATGGGCTGCAGGGGCACAGCTGCTTCACCCTGGTCCTCACCACAGCCTGCAGAGGAATCTTGGCTCCGGCACCTGGAGCACCTCTCCCTCTTTCTTTGCTGACCTTGGTGTCGCCATGTTGTTTTTCCCTCACATATTCTCACCCCCGCCTCTTCTCTGACTAGCAGCAAAAATCCCCGACTTTGTTTTGGTTTTCTTCTTAAATATGTCATCACAGAGGTGTTACCGGCCTCTCTCACTGGCCCAGTTCTGGCCAGCAGCCTGTCCATCTTCGGAGCCATCAGCCATTGGCTCTGCCAGACATGGTGGGAAGCTTCCAGCAGCTTCTCACAGGAGCCATTGTTGCAGCCCCCCTGCTACCCAAAACCAGGCTGTGCCAAACCAAACCAATACATCACCTGATATATTTTGCGTATGCATTCACTGACCCAAATTGAGCCTCTAATATTTTTTTTCAAATAAAAAAAAAAAAACAAACACAAAAAGAACCAACAAACCACCACATTTTTGAAAATTGTCAGTAGGTTATACAATACAGCTGAGGTGGCAAATATATCTGTCATTTGCTCAGAGTTTGGAACACAGTATATTTAAGAAAACTCATACAAATTCAGTTTTTGGAGAAAAACGAAAGAGAGAAATTCTTATGGCTGAGAAAATTAATGAAAAGTTAGCAGCATCTCAAAGTATAATGCACAAATATTTCTACTATAATAGCTGTACATTATGCCTACTAAACCATGGCTATAAACCTAAATATATTAAAAACAATAAAAAGATAAAAATACTGGTGTTCAGCCTCTAAAGTCCCAAATGAAAAAAAAAAAAATTGAAGGAAATTAAGCAGATAAATCCAACACTAGTAGGTTCAATATCAAAGTTGTTCTATTTGACTTCTTATGCTTTTTACACCAAATATAGTACAGCTGTTACTGTAACACTGTTAAAGTAACTATTCCTTCCTCCTCTTCCTGGTACTTAAATATCATATCTATACCCAGACATTATTTCTATACCTAACAATATTAAATACATATATGATATACACTTATATAAATATATACAACATGATACACTCACTGTAGTGTATTTTATAGCTATATATCTCTTTTAAGGTAGTTATTGATGTCACTATATGTCTAGATGAGAAAAACAGCCCAGACTCCCATTAATCATGTGAGATGCTGGAAGCAAACCATCAGCATTGCAGCAGCACTGGTGAGATTCAAAACTGACTAAACCATCACTGACCTCACGAAAAATGTTTAAGAAAGCAGGTCATTTATTGCTCTTTTTACATGCACAAATGTCCGTGTCTCATTGTGATCGACAAAAGCAGATAACACACAGGATTTGAAGGCAACAATCCTATAACAATCCAGTTCACATCAAGAAATACTGAAGATATTCTGGTGCAATTCCACAGCCATTTAAACCAACCAACATCTACTTTGGTGAACTTTGTGCAGTCATCTCAAACTATGCTGAAATTGCTCATCCTAGGCTCAACGTAGGCTTAGATTTTGGAACTCACTCTTCACACCTGAATCTGGTAGGAAAGAGGTGTTAAAAACCAGTGTGCTTGAATTACCAAAATACATGTGCCTATGTACATATCTAAGAATATCTAGATATAGATATAAATGAGAATTACCATCATCATAAGGATGATTGTTCTGTTCTTGCAGAACTGCATCATATACTGTTTTAGTCAGATGTTAATAGTACCCTGCTCAAGCTCAAACAGGAATTATCTAAACTCTTTCAGATTCCTGCTCTCAAAAAAAAGAAAAAAGGAAAATAAAAAAAGAAAGGTGTTATGTATAGCATCAAGGGTGCGAAAAGCTGGTATGTTTCCAATGCATTTCAAGTAAACGCATCACAGCAGCAGCTTGAATTAAGCTGTGGTATCCATAGGAAGTATTTGACTTATTCTCTGTCTTTGTGCAGACGTTAAGCAGAAAACATGGACTGAAAATACAGTGACATTTTAAAATAAATGTTTTGACTTAATTTCTTCAGGATTGTATCTGACCAGCACTTAGTCAAAATACTGCTTAAATTGTGCTTTTCAAAACTGTTTGGGGTTGACATAGTTCTACTCCTAAGTAAAAATCAGTAGGAGTTTTACTTCTGACTTCTACAGAATATAAGCCAATGCAGAACATTTCTGAAAATAGCTTTCCATCTGTATATCTATGTAAATGAATATGGACTGTAAGTAAAAATAGGAACAGAAAAGATCAGGCTTTTAATTTAAAAATTGAAGTTAAATATAGGTTACTATACTAGAAAACAACAACAAAAAAAGAAAATCCCAGACAAACTAACAGTTTTTGCTTTCATTTATGGCAGGAATGGGTGGAAAACAGCTCCATTGCCTCAGGTGACACGGTTCCAGGCTTTCTAAGGTCATTAGACACCACCAACTCCTTACTAATGGCATTTCACACTTCTAGTGGGCAGATGAGGACTGAGCCATCTCTGAGTTAGTTCCAGGCAGTCAACCACTGCTAAAATAAACTAATATATCAGCCAACACTGTCAAACACACCCTTTTCTAAATTCAGTAGAAGTAGAAATCTACTTCCCATTTTCCCTAAGCAGACCTTTTCTTCTCCCATTAAAGGTGGTCCTTTCTTTGAAGGAACAGCCCTTGTGACAAGCAAATGTCTGTTGGCTCTGAACCAGCACAACATTTACAGTAATCAATATTTAACACATGAATAATCCTACTAGCTGTAGAGAGGCTGCAGGTGTGCCTTGAACAGCCTTACTTTAGTACTTTGAACGCTCACAGCCTGACTACTGCAGAAGTTAGCAAAGTTCATGGCAACATCTGGGAATACTGGCTTTTTGGTATTTTAGGCCTGCTCAGTTTTGGTCCCTTTAGGTCTTTCTGACCTCACTGCACTTTCAGAGGGCTTTACTGACTGAAGGGTCATCTTGCATTCTTGCTCTATTGTGCACCTCTATAGACAAGAGATCTAGTGGGCTAGAAGACAAGCTGATATAAATGGCCAGGAGCCTTATCAGCTGCAAATTTAGCTCTTGAAGTCTTGAAGGCTCAGTTCTGAGCAGCAGTGCAGCATGGGAAGGAGGATCTATGTGACACTGCTCTTGGTAAGTAGAAAGAAGTAGTTTATTCAAAGTCATTGAAGTCTAGTATGTTTTAAGAGATTTTTTTAATCAGAGGTTTGAAATCTTTGATGCACTTTCTTATATTATCCAATTCAGATTTAAGTATGTCCTTTACTGATTTGCCAACCCAAGTGGCACCTCTAGTGTTACTTGATCTTTCTTCTTTTCTTTAAATAGGTCTTTTAAAAAAACAGGAAGTTAAGAAAAGAGGAAGTAGTACTAATGATGTGATAAGCTCATCTTTCTATGGCACTCAGAACTTGAAGACCCCACCTTCTGAGCATCTTGGGCTGTATTTATAGCCTCAGAAAATCAGTAAAGCTATTCAAAAATCAAGATCTTCAGAATGGAGCTAGTTTTGTCATGGGTGGGGATTTTTTTTACATGTAAACAACATGTAAAAAAAAAAAAGAGACCCAATAATGCTTTCAGGTTATTGCTAGTAATTAATATCTAATACCAAAGTACAGAAAGCCTCACATCTAGTCCTTCATGTGGAATATTTTTGCCCTGTGATCAGTCTAAAGTTGACTTAAGTCAGGTTGAAACTATCCTAGTCAAAACTCCAGAACAGACAACTTCCTGCAATGAGAAGGAAGTATGAGGGTGAGATATGAATATTGATGCATTTTTTAGGCTGACTTTCCACAGAATATTTTATGAAGTTCAAGAACTTGTTCTTGAATCAGTATATCTTAAAAGTTACCTCAGTGCTCCTCAAGGTTGGAGTAGAAGTCCACAGTCCTGCTTCATTCTCAGAGCATCCTGCTGTATGAGTATCTCTGTGTTTAGGCAGGAGACACAAATCTCAGGGGCTGCTCTGAATTTGTTAATGGAGATTTTTCAGAGAATGATAAGACTTTATTCCAAGTGCAAGGAGAATTTCTTTTACCTGCCTTCATTACTGTACAGCAACCAGTAGCTCATTCACACACACAAATAATTCCAAAAATCCCTTGCACAGTTTGTAGCCTCCAGAAATGATCGCATTTTGTGTTTGTCACTTATCCAAAGCAAAACAGGTTAAAAGCACAGCAGACCAGAAGAAAAAGGCATCTTTCACTAAAGAATTGTTTGTTTCCTATCAGAAGTGTCACTGGAATCAAAAGTGGATGTGTTTACTGACCTCTCATGACTAGGAAGTAGTGCTATGTAAATCTCTCCCTCACAAATCAAATAGTTTATTGATGACTGTCATTTCTGGATGTATCATGGAGGGCTTTTTCAGTCTTTTTCTGGGCATTTTTTCCTAATGTCTCTTATAATGTGCAGTAAGTTATGAGCAGAGATGGGAATTACTGCTAGATCTACAACACAATCAGTTATTGTTTCAGGATGAAATTTAATAGACGCTCTACTCTTTCAGTCTCTTGCACATACCTGCCAAAATGTACAAGTTAAGTAAATTGCATTAGGAGTGAAGTCATACTGTCATACAATATAATAATGGATAGTGGCTGATTATGTTCTGTACTATAAAGAGATGTGTGTCATCATAGCAGGAGATTCAAGGCCTTTTAAAAAAAATTTTAAAAACCCAACCCCATCTGAAGTATTGGCATCTAAACATAGTTTTTCATGTTAGAAAATATCGGAGCATATTGTTTTAGGCTGAAGTCCATGTGAATCTCAATATTCAAAAAGAAAAGGAGCTTATCAACCTGATCAGACCTTCCCTTTTCCAGAACACCATATTTGAAGACAATCTTGTACCTAAATTTCCTTTAAAAAAACAAACAAACAAAAAAACCCCAAAAAAACCCAACAAGACATAAACACAATAAACCAAAAATATCCACTACCAAACAATGCCCAAGCACACACAGAGGGTTAAAATCAAAGGAAGCTAATGTTGGCATGAGCCAGTAAACATCAAAAGAAGATACGATCGGTTCATGCCAATAAATTGGTAGTGACACAAGAGTTTTATGGGCCCTGGCAGTCCTGTTGACCCAGATATTTTCGCAGGCATAACAAACTAAAGATATTATCTCTCACTGTTATTGAGGTATCATGATTTAGAATGATTCTATTTTTATCTTTAGGGCAGACTGAGTTCACAGTGAAGCAAGTGCTGTGCTGAGCTAAACAACAGAAGTGAACAGAGAAACAGAAATAAGCCAAGAAGAGTGAATATATTCAACAGCTAACGAGTCTTTTGAAATCAGTGAACAGTGCTGCTTCTAGATATTCCAACCTTCAGTGAGTTGGATCTAACTTTGGAAACAATATTTTGCTGTGATGTTAAAAGCTGTGCCTATAAAAATAAGTCAAAATGAACAAACACAGTTGACATAAAGAATGAGGTTTTGTTAATACAAGTGAAAATGCCTATATAAAGCACTATAAAGAGAATACCTTTGTCTTGTAGCAGCATCCAAAGATACATTGAAACATTTCTGCTTGCTGAGACACCACAAAGCAAATCATCACCAATCATTTTGGCATGGAAGAGTGAAGACAAATAGGAGATCATCAACTCAACCAAAAGAATATCATCCCAGGGTTTTGATCCAGGAAAGCATTTAAGAAAGTGCACAACTCCAAGCACTTGAATAAACCCACTGAAAAGAACAGCGTCTGCTCACTATCTGCGAGGAACCAATTTAATTTTGAAATAATAATGCCTCAACGTTGTTTAGTTTTATTCCTTGAACTGTGGGTTATGAATCTGGTATTTGATTTTGAATGGAATAGTACCAGACGGGCTGCACATGCCTTGGGAGTACCAGCACGTGGCAGCACCTGCACAGAGAAAGGCTCTGTTGCTAGGCAACCGCTTTAGGCAGTAGAGAAGCCTTCCGGCTCTAGGGTGATTTTACTGGCAGCATATCAGGGGGAAGATTTCCTCCACCAATAGACTCTAAGCTACCCCCCCTAGAGGCATGGTAACTCTTGCTACTCGGCGAAGACTCTCCAGACTATCCAGGAATCTTTCTAGGGCGAGCAGACCGTGGGAGGAGCTCTGGGGTATAAAACGGATTATGAACTACGTCACAAGGGTTTTGCTTGTTCATGGGTTTCTCTGCCTGCGTGCTTGATGTCCCTGGTGCCCCCTGAACCTGAGCACCTGTTCTCCCTCGCCTGCTTTTGCCAAACCTTCTGGCCCCGCTTTCGCTCCTGCTGCACCGTCCCTGTCCACGGTCCTGCTCGCCTATCCCCCTGTTCCTGCCGCCGCCGCAGTCCCACGATCCTGCAGCAGCCTGTCACCATCCTGCCACCATCCCGCCCACTGCTCTACTACCTTCCCTGCCACATCTCTTGCCAGAGCTCTGAGTCATCAAGCCATCCCACCGCTCCCGACGCAGGAGACATGCGAACGGCTGACCATTGAATTCGCGCCGCCTCTCAAGAGCTGCGCAGACTCCCGCAGCTCACAGTGCACACTGGCCACCTGCTGACCAAACACCGACAGCACACTGCAAAACGCTGGTGGTAATGCCCCGTCCCCCGTCTCTCTCTTACTCTGACTCCTTTCTCCTTTTTCTTCCTTCGTTTCTGCTTTTTCTGTCCTCCTCCGGTAGGGCCACTTATTTTTCTCCATCAGTAAACGGCCCACAGGTATAATATTGACCTCACTTGCGTCTAATTTTGCCCCAGGCATCCATTTAAAAGAATCCCTCACGGTGCCGAACAGCAGAACGGGACACTTTCTGAGCAATGAAACAGTGATCTTTGCTGGGCTCAGTAAGACTGAGTGCAGGAGGAGAAGCAGTTAAATCCCCTTTCTCCTTCCCAAGCTTGTAAAAATACAACTGTTTTAATAAATGTTCCCCAAGTTCCTACAGCAAATAAAACAGACATAACATTTTAAATTTTTTTTTATGAGGAACTCTCTCCTGATTAGAATGTTTTAAGTTGCATAGCTTATCAAGTTATTGGATGTTTTCAGATCAGCAGCTTGAGTGGAATGATCCTGCAGAGCATTCAGCATCAATTTAAAATCCAGCTGAAAACTTGCAAGTTCCTGTCCTGACAAATGGAAGTTGTGGGTGGAAGTTCCTTTATCCAGTCTGGTCATAGATCTTTGTCTACTTGGCAAATACTTATTTGAGGCAGCACCACTTGCACTATAAACTTTGCTGTGGTTGAGTGTTGAAGTGGAAAATTATCTTTTAGGATATTCTAGAAATGGGTATATTGTATTGTTCCTGTCAGTGGATGATAAATACTTCTAGAGGATGTTAATGTTTTATAATAATTATGTTCCAGGACCAGAATGGCACACTTAATGAATTGCTGACTTCAAAGTACATCAGAAGTTGTCCTGGTTTGAGAGGAAGTGAGTTTTTTGAGGAAGTTATAGTCAAACCAATCAGTGGTCAGACTGAATATTGACACCTGGCATGACCACTGAAGAGATTTGTCACCTCTGAGAACATAGGGAGATAAAGGAGAGAATCACAGAGGAACTTCCTTTTGTGTTCCGGTCGTTGAAGGGAGCAGATGTCCTCCCCTCACCCAGCCTGAGGCCTGAAGCTGGGCCTGGGCCTCGGTGGGGGAGGGGCAGCCATACGGCCTGAAGCCAAGGGGCCTGAGGAGAGAGGGAGGCCCGAGCCTGGAGAGAGAGAGAGGGTGGAAGGAAACGGGACTGACCCAGCTTCTGCAGGATGGAAGCGTGGAGAGACGAGGAGATGGTTCTCTCCCCCCCCCTCCCCTCCCTCCCCGAGGGAGAGAGACNTTTGGCTGGACTTTTCTTGTATAGCCATAGACTGAACCAATCTGTCTTTAATACATGAGACTGCATTTAGGTGGATGCAGTGGCTGGATGCCAGATAAGGTGACCTGCTGCAGTGATGCCAAGTGTGAAGTGGAGGAAGAAGGAGAGAGGATGAAGAGGGTGTGCTGGTGCCCTCTGTCTTCAGCGAAGAAGACCAGGAAGAGGGTGTGGTGATGCCCTCTGTCTTCAGAGCAGAAGACCAGGAAGAGGGTGTGGCCATGCCCCCTCTCTTCAGAGCAGAAGAAACCCTCGGCCCCAGGGGTTATAAAATGGGGGGGACGGTTGTCCCAAAAACGGAGCCTGTGGTACTTGGCAAAGCATCCTTGAATCCTGAGGGCAGTTTCGGTCCATGGATGGTGGTGAGAGCACCAGAGATGGAAGGGCGCTATGGTTTATAAGAGAGACTCCTCTCTTCTTTGATGGACTGAGACTTGATTATTTGAGTATTGTTAACTAATCAGGAAATCCAAGGTTTTGTCTGATTGTGGGAAGGGTGGAAGTTGGGAGGAGGAGAACTGTTTCAGAGAGTTTTCATTCTGTTTCCTGTGTGTTTCTTTCCTTTAGTATGGATTAATAAATTTTTTTTCCCCTATTTCTAAGTCTGAGCCTGCTCTGCTCCTGATCACATCTCACAACCATTATTAGTAAAAAATATATTTTCATGGGGCACTGGCATTGTGTCCAGTGTCAAACCATGACAGAAGTCCAATATTCAGAGTGAGAATCCTTGGTTCAGTCTTTTTCTTATTTTTCTCTGTGTTGTTTTTGGTGGGGTTTTTTTGTTATTTTTAAGGTTATGAGCCACAGCAGTAGAGTTATGGAATCTATTGGTGGCTCATGAATGGTAGGGGATGCATTTTACTTGGTCAGGTTCTGACATGCACTCTTTTTGAAGGTGATTATTAATTTTCTGCTTCCACAAGAAATGACTCAAATAATAAGAAACCAACCTGAGCATATAAATCATGTCTTAAGGAAAAAAAAGAACCCCCCAACTGTGCTTCTTTAAAAGATGTATATATGCTAAAATAGGAAACTGGAAAGAAATAGCCATGCAAGTAGTGTTTACTGAAAGAAAGACTGCTCTGAAATAGCACTATGCATTACTTAACTGGCTTGTAGAGGACTTAGATGTTACCAGGTATGGCATACATCATTTCCTTTAGATGAATGCTAAGTTGTAGATGTCCTGTTGGTGGTTTTTTGGCAGTAGCCATCGAGGACAGTGTGGTTCTACCATATGATGAGATGTTTACTTTCTCTTTGCATATAATTTAGATCTTTGGTACACAAGTAAGAGAAAATAATTAGAAGTGAGTTGAAATCAGAAGGAAGTTGAGAAATTGAGATGAAGTTTGAAATGGAGCAGTAGGAAAGGTACGTGAGGGAGGCAGGAGAAAGAAATGAGTAAGAAATAAAATAATAATAATAGCAGGAATAAAAAGCGGGAAGGAAAAAGACAAGGAAAAGGTGGGGTGGAGAAACCCAGATGGTATATAAACTGAAATGCCCTCTTAATTCTTAAGGCTTTCCTTTCAGGTCACGGTAGAAGAATCCTGGCAGGAAATGAATGAAATTTGTGCCTTCTCATATTTCATTGCGAAAAGAAGCTCCTGCATTGCTCTGGCAACTTTTTTAAACACCAAATTTACTTTGAAACATTTTCCCTGCCCTTTGCTCCCAAAGAAAATACCAGCTGAAAGGAAGAAATATGTACCTAGTCTCACCCCAAACTGCTCATAGTCAGGAAGTGTAGAAATGAGAGGAATGACTCACGTCAGGCACACTGAAGACAGAAGATAGGAACAGCAAAATAGGAGGATGAGTGTCTTGTGGACTACTTGAAGTGCTTTAAATATGTAATTTACAAAACACCAGGTGGGAATAGGTGTCTAGAAATACTAGCCAATGGGTAAAATGCCAAAGGATTTTTTAATACTATTTTCCCAAAATCATATATTGCTTCAATGGTAGAATACAGCTGTTTTGGCACAGAGGTCCACAAAAAAAACCCAAACCAAAACAAAAAAGAACCACAAAAAAATAACCCCCCCCCCAACCACAAACCAACAACAAACAAACCACCAAACCCCAAAACAAACAAATAAGCAAACCAACAAAAAAGCTACCAATAAAAAGTTCCAAACCTCAAACTGCGAGAAACGAATTCTCAGCAAACGCGGATACCACAGTCCGTTGCTGCGGCGGCTGTCCAGGGGCGGCGACTGCCCCTGCTCCCCGCCCGCGGCGGCACGGGAGGGGCCGGCCGCTGGGATCGGCCATCACCGAGGACATTCTGCCTCCCTGCCGCTTGGCG
>WEIT01004304.1:91220-131863 GCA_013389985.1 Dryoscopus gambensis | reverse complement strand
TTCCCTGTTCCTTTACCTGTCATCTTATGACAGCTGATGCACCACTACTGATTTATATGCAAAGAAATACATACAGAAAAACGTCCTGTGTTAGTTAAGAACTACCTGAAAATCGCAAGATTTTGAACAGAAATGCAGTAAGAACATGAACTGGCAGTGCAGACGTCTCACCTGTTAACACAGTAGTATCGACTCTGGGAAACGTAAGGTGTGCACTGGGTTTTTAACCTCTTCCTCTCCATCTCCTTCCAACTATCTTCTGTACATTTTCTCTTGGCCTGTTTTTCTTCATGTTTTTTCTCCACATATTCTGCATATGTCTGGATCCTATAACTTTCAGCATACCGGCTGGTGTTTACAGCTATAGAGAAGAAGAACTATGTTATATACAAAACACTTAAATGACAGCATGCCCTCTCCTGAAATAACTTATTTTGAAAAGCAGAAGGCTGTAAGCTATTTGTTCTGTTCATAAAACAATTTCTAGTACCATTGTTAGCAACTATAAAACAAACCAAAACAAACCCAAAATGCCATGCTCTCCAAAAGTCACTCTGTCTGAATTAGGTGCTCAAAGCTCTTCTCAAAGTCAGACTTTGTGCAAAAAGAGTTAAATCTACTTAAGATGTTTCTTTTAAATTAGAAACGATCAATTCTTCAGTCGTAACCCTCTTCCAGATTGCTTGTTGGCAAGAAAAGATTTCCTGGATTTTTTCCCTTTTAGTCTCATTACTTAACCCAGCAGGTTTATTTTGCAAGTCTGCCAGGAAAAGACGACATTTGCAAAGCCTGTGCCAAAACTCTGTTTGATTGCTGTGAAACATAAGCTTATTTCAGCTGCATTTTTGGTTGCACAAGATATCCATGGAAGAAGCACTTAACTAATAGCCAGCTGTTCCATCCTTGTAGCTTTCTAATGTCTGATCTCCCTTTAACTGAAAAAGATTGCAAGTTCAAGGTAGAAAGATTTCTGTCAATGCAAAATTAGAAGCACTTTAAAACTGAAGAAAAAAGCTTGCACTGCCTCCACTCAGTAACAATTTAACAACATTCCTTCAAGTCCCAGCATTTTCACAGCTCTCAGCCTTTAGTCTGCGAGCCAAGCTCTGGCCTGACGCCATCCCTGTAACAGATGAATCAGCAAATTAAACTGACTGTCAACTGGTGTCTTCTGCTGCTTTCAGCCTAGCCCTCTGAAAGAAAGCATTGTAAATCAACCAGTAAACCAGTTTAAATGTAAAACAAAACAAAACAACCCACCCCAAACCTCAGATTGTTTTTCTGCACATTTTAAAACACTGCAATTGTAGTGGAGACAAAATCCTGATTTTATTATGTACTTCCATTTTTTATTGAGCAATTTCAGATGCATATCCAACTTTTGGATTCTAGCTGAGCTGTTTTAAATACAGGTATTCTGGGCTACCTCTGGTGCAAGCAGTAGAAATGGCAAGCTCCAACATCGAATTTCAGAAAAAGTGAGGAGGATGGAAGTATGTGGTTTTTCCTCCTCTTACAGGATGGATCATCCATTGTCTGTGTATTTGCTGGGAAACAGTGAAATAAATTATCCATAATACCTGCCATGGTATATAGATGCTGCTCTTGCAGTACATAAAACCAGGCAACAGTGTTGTCTATTTAATTTTAATCCCAAGTATAGAAACCAGTAGTTATGATTACCAGCCTCATGAGATTGTTGCACTAACCAACAAGTGTCAGACATATTTCCTGTCACCCCCCTTATATTTGCTTTGAACTGTGAAGTTACAGGATCTGTTTGTAAGAATTAGGACAATATTTATTGCCCATGAAGTTATGGTGCAGGCATCATGAATGAATTAATAAGGCTCACTGGACTTTACTGCATGCCAGCCAACATTCCTCAGGGCAAAATTTGTTTAGTTAAACTCAAGCATGTTTTTACTTGCTAAAATCAAGCACAAAGTTACCATGGATCATCTGATACATACTCATTTGTTAAAACACAATAACATTATTTGTTTAGCTACAAGCTATGAACCAAAGTTATGGATCTGCCATTTAATTCCCTGACAAACTCAGCCCTTTTTTAGGAAAAAAACCAAACCAAATCATTTGAGGCCTAAAGATAATTCTAAAATAAATCTGCACAAGAGTCAGTATTTTTGAACAAAGACAACTCTGCTTTCTTGAAATACAGCATGTATTTTACAGCAAGCCATTCATATGGCACATACATACACAAATATATGTATATACATATATAGCATATATATTTGATATAAAAAAGTTACATGCTGAATAAATTGCTTCATCACTGAACAGCTGAAATGAAGGCATATGGAGAACTCTACGGAGCCACACAGACAAATCAATCTTGCATGGTCTTGAATTGAAGAGCAGCTCCCTGTAAGAGTTTAATACATTTCCTCTGATGCTTTTTTGATGGATGCTGTCCATACTGCCTAACAAAGCAAATACAGTTACATCATTCTGCACTTTCAGCAGAAGAAATGCATTGATAGAATGCTCTGTGAGTTCTAAAAAACTGAAGAGAACTCAGGGGGGCTATTTACTTATTTCCTTAAATTTTCAGAGATGAGACCAATCTTTCTGTGAGGAATTTGACCTAGTAACCAACACCACATGGCCGCATTTCACATTAATTACAGCCCTAAAGTTTCTCATAGCAGAATAATAGTAATTGCAAATTATTTTAGGAAAAGCATTTCTAGAGGATGGCACCTTCCCTCGTTATTAGGGAAGCCATTGAACAGACTGTCACTGAGTGGTCCAAGAGGAATGTGTACAAAGATACCCTTTTGCCAAGTCCTTGCTTTTATGCAGAGCAACATCCTGACAGATGGACACTGACAATATTAAGCCTCTTAATAAATAGACGAACATGTTGGTAAACTGTGTAGGTACAAGAAAAGCCACAATATATAAATACAATAAACAGAGCTATACAGATTAAGGCTGCAATACTAAACACTTAAGCTTATGAAATACTGAAGTAAAATTTCACCTATGAAGCCTTTAAGTGACCTCTGTATTGATGCTGCATTAATCTTATCTGATCATGTTCTACTCACAACATGGGGCTACTGCCTCAGCCAGAGCAACAGTGTGCAATTAGTGAGTAGCTAAGTCAGTATTTTGTTTTACTCTCAATACTCACTGTATGGCTCCACAGCCTTATTTATTGGCTACTATGACTATTCATGCCATGTAACAATCCAGAAGTTTGCCATGATGACAAAAGTGCACATGCGTAGCCCAATATTTCAAAGTAGAACTCAGGAGTGGAAGCAGCAGTGCTGTGTGCCTATTTTATAAACAGAAAGCGGAAGACTCAACATCCCAAATTAGAGGGCATCTTTTAAATTAACCTAAATGGAATTAAACTGCCCCCTACAGAACACTCAGGGCTGAGTTCCTCCACAGCAAATATACATACATAATCCCATATAAGCCATATATCCTAAAGAAACAGTACATAATCACATAACCATAGACATTATCAAGGCAGAAGCGGAATTCAACTATATTATGTCCAATATTAGTGAAATTGTCATTGTAATATTAATGGCCCCTTTTGTTAGCCTATATACAGTTTTCAGTCTTTCAAGCATACCTGGACAATTTCTGCTGCAAGGCATCAAAATGTTAACACACATGACTAATTAGTTGGACCAGAGTCTCTCAAGTATATTTGATAATAGGAACTATCTGCAGGCTGTACCCAAACTGATAATACCAATTTGTACAGGATGCTGCTCATCTCTTTGTTTTCCTTTCCTGTATCAACTTAAGATAGAAGGTGCCTATAAAAGAGTGTTGTACGAAGGTTGTCATCTCTCTTGGTATCTGAATGCAGAGCAAGGAGCAGTATCAATGCAGTGACAAAGCAGCTCTTGACCTTGCAAAGGAGGATGGCAAGTTAGAGAGCAAACCAAAATGAGGCTTTGAACCTCCATGCTGGAGAACAGGTGAAAATGGACAGGGGACCTGAAAGAAAATGGTTTCACAGAAGACAAGGTACTAAGTACAAAGCGTGCCAAAGAAAGAGGAAGGATCCTTATGCAATGCTTAAACTTAAAATATTTCCCTCAACAAAGAAGAGAGATGATAGTCTAATTCCACTGAGACATTTCATGCTATGCACATGTATGTAGATTGTTACAAAGGACTTTAACTCCCTTACAGATGGAGTTATTTAATTACTGAAAGAATTCAAGCTACTTAACCTTTGCACCCTGTTAATTACCTCAGTAATTAATACATTTCACAGCTTTTGTTTCAACTCATTTCAAAAAATCCAAATCAAATGAAAAGGTAGTCACAAGATTTCCAACGTTAAGAAAAATCCCTATTCAAACTTATGGAGTACAAAGGGCATTTGAGGTTTGGGGTGGCTTTTTGTTTGTTTTGTTTATTTATTAGCTGATGAGAAAAAAAATATGGCTGCAGGTGCCTTGAAGGCAAGTCTATAATCTGTCCTCTTAATTCCACATCAGTAGTGCTAGAAGTTGTAAAATAGCTATCTCTAATATGATTTATACCACAGGTTCCACTGTAAAACCAGTAATTCATTTTCCTGCTGCAGTTGAGATTCCTGAACAACACAAGATGAAATTCACCGTATCTCAATCCCTGCATTTACTACATAAATTATTTTAAATAAACATTGGAGAATTTTTACTCCCAGGATTACTAGTAAAGTGTTCAGATTTGTGAACCTACAAATTAAAAGCATAACATGTTCAGAACACTTCCATTCTAGTTAGAAATTCTCCATGTCTTTAACTGCTCAAAGCTCAGAGAGCTCAGACCCGCAGGACTTTCACACAGAAATGGGCACAGCCTGGCCCCACAGCTGGTTTCACCTTGGTACCAAATGGGAGTACCCCATGATCTGCTCCTCAGCCCCTGCTCCAAACCACCTGCTCCCACTCTTTGAAATACCTCCAGGCATAGCGACCCCACTGCTTCCCTGGGCAGCCTGTTCCAATGCTTGACAACTCTTTCAGTGAAGAAATTTCCCCTAATATCCAACCTGAACCTCTCCGGGTGCATCTGGCAGCCATTTCCCCTTGTTCTATCCCCTTGTTACCTGGGAGAAGAGACTGACCCTCACCTGGCTATAACCTCCCGCCAGAATGTATCTGGCATAAATTTCACATTAACTTATTGCTGAGAACACAGTCGTGTGAAATGTAATTTTTCAGACTCTGGGTAATAGAGAATCTAGTACCTGCGCTTTCCCTGAATTCTGTGAGGAGGGACTGATATACAAACAATCGCAAAATACTTTTTAGATATTTAAATTGTGGTGGTAAGCATTCATGATAAGTAGAAGGCTCTACAGTAAACGTTAGAGAACACTAATAAACCATAAAGTCCAGCCCTGTCTGAGAAACTTACAAGTTCAGAAAGATTAACGATTTAAACACAAATCATTGAAAGGCCATCACAATTCCAGCTGCTGCACCTGCTTTAGTCCATTGCTCCCCTGCTGTCTGAATGCATTGGGCTTCTCAGTGCTGAGAGGAAGAAGATATCCTGCACACACTAAATTCTATGTGAGCTCATGTATCAGGGCACCAACACATGGAATAACTTAACATTATTTCAATGCTTGCCATTTACGACAAGCAGTTGCTTTCCACGTGTATTTAAAATTTCAGGTTAAGTATATTTACTGCATTTTAAAACAGCAAGAAACACATTCTCAGGAAGATCCTCAGGTTAAAATTACTCTAAAGTTGAACCAGTGGTCTTAAAATACTGCAGAAGTTATTCATAATCAGGATAGAGATGTTATTAAACTGCACCTAAGCCTTAAGTAAAGGGAATTAAGTGCAAGTGTTGGCTACTAAGGGAAAATAAATGAGGTGTATTTTTGAGGTACCACTGAAATTTGTCCATTATTTTCATTAACATAATCATGTAAAATGTCTCAGAAGCCCAATTTTATTTTCAAGCACTTAAAAACTTTAAATATATTTATAAGACTTTCCCAGATTTTAAAAATTAACCCATTCCAAGTACCAGTGGTTTTTAAGAGTATATTTTAGATGGCCTATAAAGACTCCACAAGTGCAAAGACATCTACAGGAACCTCCCTTTAAGAGTGTATCCAGGTTCTTTTTAGATCAGCAACCTAAACAGTCAAAGTTGGATGACAACAAAATTCAAGGAAACCGTGAAAAACAAGAGCTTAGCATTGATACAAAGCATTAACTGAGGACTCTCAAAGTTAACTGCACAGAACAGTTGAGGGGCTGAAGTGGTTGAAACACAAATACTTCAGGTTATATGAATTTATTCATTAAAATAAAATACTGGGTTTACTTGACAGTTAAGACAAGCTGAAGTCTCTCCCATTTTCCTCACCATTTCCAGACTATTTGGATGAAGTCTAGACCCTTGTAAGTCACAGGATCATTGAAACAGCACTTATTCCACACTAACCTCTCCAAACGAAAGGCAAACTTTATAAATACACAAAGCTGAACAGCATCCAAAGGCAAACTTATCCAGCAAGACAAAAATCTTAAGAGCCAGAAGTTGTACGCCAAAAGTTAGTTCTGAAGTTTCTCATGTTCATCAGCTCAAAGAGAGTACAGTGTTTATCTTTTGCCACACACTTAACAAGGATGTGCTTCGCGTTTGACAGAAATGCTGAGACCACTTGCAGTGCAACTTGGCAACAGAAAGTTTTGTCTCCCAGATGTCCCGCTAAAGGAATATCAACCATTTAACAAATTCTTTTTAACTACCTACTTTGAACAGCAAATCCCAACAGAACATAGATTGTGCTTATTGCCCATTACAGTTTTCAGGTGCTTTTAGCCTGGAAAACAGTTTACAGCACAGCACATTGCAAAAGGTGAGACAAATTAGAGCCATCTAAACCACCACTGTTGTTGCCATGACCCCAGCACACACTGTCATAAATCTGTTGTTGGCTTTAAGATGACATTGTGGCAGTCCAGCAGTAAGAGTGACACAGAGCCCGCTGGAAGCCAGGAACCTCCCCCTGGCACGGATCAGGCCCAGCTCGCACAGGCAGGCATGGCAGGGTGACTGTGCAACTGCGCCCTCGCATCTGTCCTGCTGCAGCTTCCACTTCAAGCTATAGAGAGCAATAGGATTTTATACAAGAACAAGCCTTTTCTACTCATAATAAATCAGAGAGACTGCCAGTGTGTGAGTGCATGAATAACCAAATAAAGGGAAGATTCTTGGACATTATTATAAGCAGCAAAATGAGAAGTTTAAGGCATTTGACTCTTGTTTCCCAAGGTTTCTGGTTTGTGTGTTTTAAGCATGCCATATTCAGTTGGAAAGTTAGGAGCGGCTCCAAAATTGCCCATAAAAATACTGCCCTTTTCCCTACTTAGTTTTTCAGAGGAAAATAAGCGGAAGAGGAAAAAAGTTTTTTTATATTATGAAAGATTCATAGGTCCTTCAGGTAACACTTTAACAGTTAAAAAATTGGAATGCACATTCTCCCTGGCAACATAAACACTACTGATTACCATGTGAAATTTGAAGAGCTGCTTATTAACTAAATTCAGCTAATCAAATGTGTACTTCATAAATAGAAAATCTTATGGACCAATGCTTTATCAATCAGTTTTGGACCAGGTTTTAATGGTTACCATCCATGATATTACCTAACTCAGCAACATTGTTTTAAAGAGCACTGGGGGATGAAGAGATGCATTTTATTCCCTACATATTCAAAATGGATTTTTGAATCCGTGAGAAATCCAGCATATTCCCAGGGTGCTGATGAAGAAGTTTTTAGCCCATTTAAAATACTGAAGCCAGGAATATAGAAACAGCATAGCATAGCAGAAACAGCTTATGCAACATGCCACGTTTTGATAAGTCTGTCATTTGTAAAGGTTAAGCATGATCATTAATTATTTGAAATATGAAAGACAACTATCACAATTTCAATACTACCTTTAGATCCAGTTACACAAAACTAGTAATATAGACAAATCATATTTCAAGTTGTAACACCTATGAAGCTGAACAAAATTAAAAGGCATTGGAGATAAACTGTTAAGAAACCAGGCAGATGCATTAACTGGTTATCTTGAGCATGTGCATCAAGGGAGGACAGCAGATCAGTCTTTAAATGATCTGCTGCTCAAGTCTCTAACTTTATTTAGTTCAGATAAATATTTAGTATTTGATCACTGCTGCAACAGAAAAATAAAGACACCTCCCAGGTATGAACTGGGTTTCAGAATCTGATAGACCCAGAATCAGTTAACACTCCATGCAGATAACTGGAAAACCCAGTCCCATTTTCATTGCTTTTTCACACACAATTTCCTTATTATAAAGATGCAAAGTACTGGATGTTTTTACAGTGCTTAGACTCATCTATAATGGAAATCTGAACACATTAGGGGAAACTTCCATACACTCGCCATGTCCTCGATCCATTCATGTCCCATAGATGTTTTTGTTGCACTTACGTTTTCTTTACTATATGTATTAATATCAGCTCAAAGTCAAAAACTCTCTAAGAGGTAAGCATAGAAGTATGCCCGTAGCAACATCTTGTCTTGTATTCATACTGTTTCACAGGCCTCCAGAGCTTTTTATAAAGTCCAGAAGATGCAGACATTTATATAAACAGGTTAAAAAACAGGCCACGTTATTAGTTTTTCCTAGGTTCTTCACTTAAGCACGTCTCACTAAATCACAAGCACAAACAGTGACTTTTATTACCTAAACAGTTCATTAAAGAATTTAAGGTCAGGAAATAGAATAACGGAATTGATTTTATGATGTATTTATTACAGACCACCCCCCACACCCCTCAAACCAATGAAATACCAAGAATTTAAAGCAATTTTACAGTAAAAAAATCACACAATTTTTGGAAATTGAGATTGCTATAGTTTATCAGCTTGGTTGGCTCACTGCTTTCAGTATATGAGCTTCTATTAACCTGATTTCTTAAAATCTATGGAAGACTATAATCACCTGAGCTTTCAAACAAATAACATGTTTCCCAGCACGTAGGCCACAGAACAAGCCTCCGTATTTGTCAAAGCAGAAAAAAAGACACAGAGCAGTGCCAGAAAGATTCAGTTTCAATACTTTGCAGACATTCAGTTCTTTCCAAAATATTTAGTTGCTATAACAAAAACAGAACCAAAAAACCAAAACCAAACAACAAAATAACAATAAAAAAAAAGTAGTGATGATCATGTATATGCCAAACATTTAGAAAATGGCTAAGTAACTGAGGTGACAGCAGTGGGGAATTTACTGTAGCAGCATCTAGGAAGGCTTTATTTGACACAATTCTTTATCTGGAACTTCTCATTAGAAGTTATATCATACTTATATCTACATACAGATGAAGAAACAATGGTTCTTGCTGCGATGGAGCAATTACTGTAAGGAGGCTGCCAGTGAACTCTCAAAATCCTCTGCAGAGCTATGAATGTATGAGGAAGTATGACAAACACTCCCAGGATGTTAATAAGGAATTAGAGAGATGCACTCGTGCATCCAGACCCTGAAAGCTTCTTTATTTGAGCTTAGTAAGGATAGATGATGGTGAACTCAGTGGGGTTTTCTAATCTGATTTATTTCTTTTAAGAACTTAATCGTGGGAATTCTTTCTGGATAGCTCTTAAGTGCAACAAGGTTTCATCCAGTTAATCAGAAGTGCTGCATATACTGCTGTTCTCACGTATACTGATGTTCCACAGCATTTGGTGCAAATGTTTCAGTAAGTGGGGATGACGCTACCAGACCATATCCCGAATGATCATCTGTAATGGCTACTTCCAGCCAGTGTTCCCTGAAATAAGGGTATGGGTCAGTACTCAAATACATGCCCAAAAGAACTACAGAAACCACTAAGAACCTGTGGATTCAACTACCGTCAATCAGAAATCTTTAAAAAACCCCACCCCAAAACAACATAAACCATCCTCAAAATAACAAAATCCCCAAACCACAAACAAACCCAGCCTAAGACCCACACACACCAAAAAGACTGTTTTCCCACATAACTAACAGCAACATTTTCAAATGTTCAAATAAAAATTAAAAAACTTAGGTCTGGAGAGATTGCACATTGTTCGTACACAGATTGTAGGCACATTAGCAGTCCAGGCTCTTTGGACACTATTATTTTGCACGTGTTCTACAACGCATCAAAAGGCTTCTCACTGCATGTGTTCCTTGTAAATATAAACCAAACTAAATGTGTATCAGTCCAAAAGGTATTTGGAGGCAAAGACCACAAAAGTCTTTGATAGTTCTACTCTGTGCAAGGTAACAATAAAAAACCTCCATAAGTACTGCACCAAATGAAGAAACCAGCACTACTCTACCTACAAGTTCAGGTACTTGGAGGATCATGGAACGAAACACAAAACTCCCAACCAAGTCTGGTTTGGGCTTGTCTTTGCTGCCACACATGTGCTGCTGCTATGGAAGTCCAGTTCCTCCAGGCAAGTCAGTGGTTTTGCCATCAGAGTCACAGACCCTGCTGGCTCAGAGCATTCTGCAGGAGCCAGCAAAAATCTTAATGCTGAAGTAAATTCAGTAACACTTACCTATTTGGACTTGCTCTGGCTGGCTCAATGACACAAATGCTGATGTATCATCAATCCATGAAACCTGAATGTTACCTGGAAAAAGCAGAAGACATTATTATGACTATTTTTATTTTAGACTCAGTCAGTCACAGATTTTTATCTGATGTGCCATGACATAAAAGAACCAACTAAGAGTAACTGCACCTGAGAAGGCTTCTGTCCACTGTACAGGTGTGTGGTTCACACCCAGTTGCACAAGGGCCTGGAACTGTTTGGAAAGTTCATGTGCATCCTCAGACCCTCACATCCTCCCTTTATGGCTTCTATATGATTCTACTAAATAAATTGAAGCAATTTTCTGGGAATTTCAGCCCTTTACTCAAATAAATAACAGCTCTTTGAGTGACAATAAATTCCAGTCAAGCAGGGTAGGTAGAAGATTGATCACATCAATGGAGAACTCCACTATTGGGACACTAAATCCTCAAACACTGGTTTGTTTGAATCCCACTATACCTAATTTCCTGGATGTGAAATAAAAACTTAATTTGAGTCAATATGAGGACAAATGCACAAAATCATGGACCTCATTTGGAAGCTGTTACAATGGAACAGTGACTGGAAATAAGTTCCTCTATTCATCAAGCAGTTAGTGCATTTTCTATTTGAATGGCTTAAAATGTCACATTAGCACTAAAAGAGCTCACAATCAAGCAAAAGCAGAGGAAAGGATTCCCATTCTAGACACAAGGTCTTATTATAGTCTGAAATCCATTTACATCTCCTGTCCTTATCTAAATGCTTTACTGTAGTACAATTCAGATATTGAAAATTGGTGCCATTTTTTTCACATAGACTAGAAAATCAAGTTATATATAAGGTTACACCACCATTTAACCTTCAGACATTACAAGGTTAAAAACGATGATGCAAAAGGGGTTAAAATACATTTATTCTCAGTTGTTTAATCTATTGAAATCTAATTTAGTCTACAGGTTACAAGGTTATAGAAGTGTCTTCTGAAATCCAGACAGATTATAAACAGATTTTCTAATTATAAAAAGATAAAAGCCTAGATAGATTTCATTCACATGCTATACATTTGAGCAGCCAGCTATTTAGGAGTTTAAGTTATAATCATTTTGGTCATTGTCAAAACCATAATTAATTCAGTATGGTTTCTGACATCTCTCTGTACTGAAGGGCTAAGGCTGGTATCAAGATGAACCTACACCAAGAAGTTAGAATTTCTTTAAACATTTTTTAGGGCATAAAAATTAAATTTCTAATACTTCTGTCTTTGAAGAACATAGAACTTTGCTGCCTATAGGTAAGGGTCTTTACTGTAGGGAGAACATCCTTTTGGCAGGACACCAACATTTCACAACACAAGGAAAGCCTGAGCTGACTTACGATTGCAGCTCAAAACTGTAGTGCATTTGATAGGACCCTGACACTGAGCTTCCTTTAAAGGACAGAAATTACTGTACAAATTCATATTGCACCACATGCGTTGACAAGTCATTGCTCCAAAATTCTTTGTGCATCAAGTTCTCCCTTTTTGTATTACTAATTACAAAATTTTCTAAACAATTGAGACATACGAGACCATATTCTGTTATAACTCTGGAACACAGAAATGCTGTCCAGACTGTGACCCTTTCCTATATATACAGTTAATTAATTTGAATCTACCTGAGCAGCTTGAAAGAAAGATCAGAAAGAAAAATTATCCTGAATATCTTGCAATTGTGCCCTCAGTGTAAAATAGGAAAGAGGATCGGTGATAGGAAAAAAAAAAACAAAAAAACAAAAAAACCAACAAACTCCTGAAGGAATTCAGCTACTATTCAAACGGACTTCAGTGTCCGTATTTTCACTAAGTGCCAAATAACAATAAACTAATAAAAATCAAATCTACTGGTGGCACATCATTTCAGTATCAGATCCCTATTCACTGTCGCAGAAAGGCTGCTGCTCTCTCTATGACTTCTGACTTTGTATTTTTAGCTAATAAAGGTTTTCAATGCCTCCCAACATATGCTGCTTTTATACTCAAACATACATTTTAAATATAGAATTTAAAGAAAGTCAAACATTAAATAGCAGCCACTGAGTTACAATCTGAAGCGAACCGCAACAAATGCTCTTATGCAACTCTCCATGCTTAAGAGATGCTCTCTTCAGACTATACCACATTTCATCATTATTAAGAAGTAAGAATGTAGGAGAGATAAAATTAATAAATTAAATCATTCAGCAATACTGCTAAGCACTCAGTAAATATTGTGCATTTCAAAAGTATGGTGAAATGCAAATAAAGATCTGGAAAGCAAATGCATCTGCACCTGCAGTACAACATTTAGCAATCACCAGAGCCCCGTGCCAGCTCACTGCAAGGCCAGTCCAGATAAGCCATGGACAGCAATGTAATGGAACACCAGCTCTAGCGAAATAAGCCAGGAAATTTCTCTCTCTGCACTTCTAGAATATGTCACGAGTCTTCAATACTTTGAAGAATGCCACTGTCAGACTATGACATGAAAGTGCAAGTAACATATATTTCTTCTACAAATAAATTTGAAAATTCTCTATGTATCAACTCAAATATGCAAACAAGATTAAATCCACAGAATAAAATTATACTGATGGATTACATAATTGAAACATTTTCCTTTTTATACTCAGTTCTAATACATTTCCTACATGGCTTTTACTGGTAATTAAGTAGTAGTTTTTATAATACTTTGATAATACAAGTTCTATTAAAAGCCCAAAGACATTCATTTAGTAGAAGTGAAGGCTACACACCAAAGCTGTATTCTAGCAAATCATATTTTAATGACTTCATATTTCATATCAGCATGACCAAATAAACAACAAAATTTAAGACTCTAAAGTGTTCTAAGAGACTGCAGAGTGCTGCAAGTACTTGTACAGTGAAACTACATGCACCCCTGAGACTATAAAAACATCCTGCATGAACAGGTGTCCACTTGGTATGCAGGCAGTCCTGAAGGATTTCAGAATCATGAACACCCCTTCTAGAGTAGCAAATGTAAACCAGTTCCAAGTGTGACACTGCAACCCTTTCAGCTGTTTCACTGCTTTTGTTAGAAACTTCATGGAAGGCTATAACTGTGCCTCAATTAATTCTAAAATTATTTTTCTGTAAAATTCGATTAATACTGCTTGGTTTCAAAACACTTTACTTTAACTGATGTAATAAATTAGGATAATTCATGTCTGCTACTGCCTTTTTTTTGGTTTTGCTTTTGGCAAATCACTCAACCTCACGCTGCGCCACTCTGCCCCTGACCACCTACAGCTGGAAAAGCATGGGTAATTCTGTATTCCAGAATTTTGGAAGGAATAATACGCAGTTTGTTTTGAGATGCCATGGAAATAAGACCGAAACAAAAATACAGATTAATTATCGAACCTGGAGTTTGTAAATCGAAATATGAAAATATTCAGCTCTAAAATCCGGAGAAGTGCGGGAATTGGCAGCTCCCACACCGAGCATTTAGCGGTGGGTAAGTGCGCCCCCTGGCGGCGCTGCCTGTCCCCGACACAAGGACAGCCGCGGAGCTGAGTTTAACGTTAAAAACCCACGGAAAGTCAGTCCAAACGCATGTTCTTACCCCGGAACAGCTCCGGGAGAATCCCTCTCATTTCTACATTCTCACACCCTATATTTCCCAGTCGGGACTATTAAATCCTATCCACTACACTGGCCCCTGCTGCAGTGAAGATGGAATGGTCAGAAGGAACTGAGGGACTTTCATACAGCTCCAGAGACCCTGCAAAGACAGACTACCAAGCCACAAGACATAAGGAGCAGAATGACATGGTGGTGGCTCCGAGGGGTCCTAGGGCTAGCTCAGTACCCCCGGGAGCAACACGTGTCAATGAACCTAGGTAAAAGAAAGAAGGCACTCTTCTCCTCGGGATAACGTTCTTAGATCTTTATTCCATCGAAGTCCAGGAGGCGAAGAGGTCGGGGGCTTCCTGAGGGCTCCTTTTGAACCCCCAGGGAGGAAGGGGAGAGGGCAAAAGCCCATCACCAATAGGGTACAGTTTACATGGGGAGAAAAGGCAGGGTCCAGGTAAAGGTGTATGGTTTCAAGGGTTACAACACCACCTCGGGCGAGAGACAAGCCCAGACTTGTACAACACAGCAATCCTAGTGCAAAACCCATCAATAACATATCAATAACCTAACCACATTTGTGCACTACAACAGCAGAAGACCACCATCAATTAGTTCAGCTCCCCAAGTCCCTACATTTTATACTTCTACATAGTAGAGCACCACCAGGACTACTGGTCCTCAGTTATTAAATTCCCTTTTTGCTGTTTCTTCTGGCTTGGGTGCTGTTCACAATCTTGAAATCAAATTGGTTACTTTCAAGTTTGCTTGCTCGCCTAGACTCACACATGCTGGAGTTTAGTTTTCTGCAGACTGCGGGATGAACCTTGTTCCTAAAGCCTCGCTCTGCCTCACACCAATCCCCATTCCCTTTATCCACCTATATAGACTCCTACCTCCTTTCAGGAGAGGCTGTAAATAAAAGGATAAAAGATCCACAATATTCAACAAGCACCACATAAAGATTTCTGAAGAGCAGTTAATAAGAACAATAATTTTCAACACATCACTACGAAGTCCGCACCATTCAAAAATTACAAAAAGAGAGTCATCATTACCTACACTAAGAGAAAGTCTGCACCCACAGACTAAAAATAACAAAACAAACCAGAAGTACTTGTTAATAATAGCAACAAAAAAAAAAGAAAGATGGACTATATAACTCACCAAAGGCACTGAAAAGCTGGTATAGGTCACTAGTCTTCCACTCTTTGGGAAAAGTAACATGAAGAACATGATCTCGTTTTGGCTGCACTACAAAACAAAACCACTTTTGTTAAAATAAGTCACTATTAGTATCTTTAGAATATCCTAAAACAGTCATCTAATGTGGTCATGTAGCTTTTTTTTTTTTTTTCAGTTTCCTTTTTAAATAAGAAAACAGGCCAAGATTTATGCAACTACATCAGGCACAATGAGAATGTGCCTGCACTTAGGCATGAAAGACATACTAAATCCTACTAGCTCATCTGTATAAGGAATTGAAACAGCATTTCCTGCAGTGGGAAATGCCCACAAATCTAATCCTTCCCATCCCTTGCACCAAACCAAGTTCAAGGACAGAAGAAAACAAACAAACCCAGCCTCTTCATGCTCCAACTTTAAAAAATTCTTACCAATGATTCAATTTTGCCACTTTACTGTCAATAAAAACTTCCTGTGAAACAATGTTCAACTCAGTTTTCATATAATATTAGGTACAAGCTAGAATATACACACTGAGTTTTTATTATCACTACAAAAACTTATTACAAAAAACTGTACCAAGAAAAAAAGACAGCTTATCAAGGCCAACATCTAAAGAAGTGCAGAAGAAGTCTTTCGTGTATATTGAAAGTCATCTTAAGCTTTGTCAATTTGAGAGAGAGAATCTGTATCAAACTGCTGGAAGAGGTAAGAGTACAGCAAAAATTATTGCATTATTATTATATATCTTACTTTTACACACTTCTCCTAAGTGAAGTTCCTTTCACTAGAGAGGTGAGCTTTTATAACCTGTGAATTCCTATATTTTAAAAATAAACAAGTGGAACACCATATTTTCATGGGCAAAGATACTGAATATTTTACATTTTCCTATGAAACCATTTGCAGATCATTAATTAAGCCTCTCCACAGGTATCTGCAGAGATCTATTTTGTTATGTATGACACCTTGCTAAATCTTACGTGGTGTTTTACACTTGATGACAGAGGCTGAACCATTAAAGTCAAGTGCTCCACTTTACACTGCAGTGCTCCAGTTTGTTCCAGGTAACTCAAGGGTTAGCTACACACAGCTTGATGTGATCAGATTTTAATCTAACCACCTGTAACACTCTCAGGAAAAGCTTCTCTCTTCCATTGGTATAGAGACATAGGGACTGTTTTTCATTTTAGTGAATGAACTAGTGACTTGCCCTCCTGAATTCTTTTGTAATACAAACTGATCTCCTTAGCTTTCAGCATTAAAACTGGAGAGCTTTCGAAGGCGTATCTCATTCATAGAGCGGGCGTCCAAAATCAGACCATCAACCACTTGTTATTGCTAAATGTTTTAATGTGTTTCACCTGAACAAGTGTGTTAGCCTGAGCTGACCAGAAACCGCCTAGTAATAAATTACAGGTGTACATGAGCACTGAGAGCTCAGTCAGGCTGGATAGAGACACAAGTAGTTAGGGAAAGCAATCAATTCATAAGCACAGGTGAAATCCTCTTCCCTAAATCTGCTACTTAAACAAAAAGGACACAAAAATTTTTAAGGACTAAAATTCAATTTTTTTGCACTATGCAATTCAAACACCAAAACCCCACAAGCAACAGAAGATCAATTCATTGCTGTACAGCTTACTAAACAGAGAGCAACTCGAAGTTTAATTATTTGTAATTCAGTAGTAGAAAATCGTAGCATGAACAACTTCAGTTTCAGACATTACAGCCTTTTTATATCGATTAGAGAAAAAAAACTATTCCTAACCTCCCTGTATCTGTTTATTCTTAAATTCACTGTGAATCTGCTGTTAAAATCTCTAACTTCTACCTACTGGGGTAAAAAGTATTTGGTTCTTTTTCTGCTTTGCAGTCATTTTGTGCAGCAACTTCATTTTTTAAATGAGTTTCTACCACACAGTAACAAAAGATGATGATGAAAGTCACATTCACATATTCAATACTATTTAACTTAGCGTATGCTATTGAAATCCATTATTTCAGGAAAAATTGCATAAACCTGCTATTTCACTACCCAACAAACAGAAACACACCACAACTTACAACAGTCACCCAGTGAGCTGTGCCTCAACTCTTTTTTAAAAATACAGACTCCAAGTGCCCCTCCCACAGAAACACGGCTGTACTCTTTAGGTGGCTTTGCTTCTCTGCAGAACAGTACCCCCCCAGACAGCCACCAGACAGCTTCCTCACCCTACAGCAGGGCTTACATCTCAGCATAGCAGCAAAAGTGTCTAAAACAGCCAGCCCAACATGCCCCCCCTACAAGTGCTTTCCGTTTCGAGGCCTAGAAAGCCTCCCTGGCTCAGGTTCTCCTGTAACATCTGCATCAGTCTGTTCTACAGGAGTGGCTTTCAGATAAAAGAGACAGACTTTCAGAGGCAGACTCCTTTTTGGCAACCCTTTCTGGCACAGTATCAAAACAATCCTGTGAGTCGGCCAGCAAGGGGAAGCAGCATCTTTACAAATTAGTAGCTTTGGCATTCTCTCAATGACCCAAAGTATTTACCCATTCTTCCACTCAGTATCCAACAGTTGGGGAAGGAAGATGCAACGTAATTAGATTACCATTCCAACAGAGCCAGAGCTCAGTGATCTGACCACCTAACTGAAATTAAAATTAAATATGTGCCCTTACAGCATGTATTTTCCTCTCCAACAGTTACTTCCATCTCTCTAGAACTGCATTCTGTTACTATTACACTGGCATCTAATAGAGTCACACTACAGTCTGAGCTTTCCAATGCAAGGAGTGGAAAAATGTCTTCACACCAGTATTGCTCCCAAATGGGTATAATTTTCAAGACATTGTGTATCTGACTCCTCAATATAAAATTAAGCTTTTATCTAATCAAGGACCAGATTCACAGGGCTTCACATTCTCCTAAGTCAAGGCATCAGTGGGAACACTCTTCCAAAGCTTTTCCCCCTCATCATGAAACATCCCATAACAGTAAGGACATTTAGATTAGTAAAATCTCTTTTCATTTAAATTTACTATCAACTAATTACAGCTCCAGGTCTGTAAACTGAAACAACCTGAAATGTAAAAATGTTTTAAAGTAACATTTTTCCATTATCATAATCCCATGTGGCAAAAGAATTCTGATGTTTAGGTTGAAGTTAAGGAGAGACACTGCTGCACATCACTTGAGAAACATACTGGCCACAAGATTTTCAGAACTTGATATTCACTAGTTTGCATCCTGTATTTACGGCTGGGGTGAGGGGACAGTGTTAAGATCCCACTTTTTATGTGATATGGTACATAAGAATAGTAACCCAAAATAACAATAAAGCTGCTAATTTCAAAGTCTCTCATTTTGTAAAAATAATGTAATTTGTTCTCGTCAACCCCCTTTATAATGCAGATTCTCTGATCAAAGTTGAAGAATTTCTGAGTTTACTGTTTTGTTAAAGAAAAAAAGGAGCAGACACTTAAATAATTTCATAAGTAGCTAATAACCTAAACACAGCTGATGGAAATGCTGATATCCATGCTTTAGATATACAAAATTAATCTTTACACTTCCTCCTCCAGGAAGTTTGTCAGAATGGTACTAAGTTTACAATGAAAGAAGCTACTTACAGTCTGGTCCTTCCAAATTGAGATATGGTATGTCCATTACCCTCATAAGAAATAGCCTAGAAGCAAAATGGAAAAGAACCATTAGCAAATTTCTGCCCGAAGACGTTTTCCTTTTTATAGTTTTAGTAGATATTTCTTCTGAAAAAAACAGAATTAACCATTCCAAACTTATCTTAGGCTATGTTAAAACAAATAGACCCTCTAAACCCAATCTCTTATCTAACAACCAGATTCAAAAAGCTACTTGGCATCACGCCAGCAATTTTACTTATTCAAGAAAACAAGGACAAAAAAGGCCCAAATTGTTACTGCTGAAAACAATAAAGACAAGTGGGGAAGGAACATTAACAAGTGGCAGCTCTGTGCCGTAAGAGCCCCTTGCACAGTGGATAGTGCAAAAGCTGCCATCATTCTAAATACACATAAACCTCCCCATTTTCTGAGCACTTCATCATGCTTTAGACAGAATGGATCTTAAAGTCCTAAAATTGCAAAAGCTATCTTGACTTCTTTGGAGATAACTGGAATGAGTCTTTTCCTCTTTAACTTGTAACTGAAAAGTTTCTCAAAACATTCAAGAAATGCTTTCAATAAAAGCTCTTACTCGGCTCTGAAAACTATTTCCTTCCAAAATAAGATGAACAGCTTAAAATCCTGCCATAGGTACAGATGCCACATTGATGTTACAAAACATCTGTGTGTACAGTGTTCAGTGGAGGGCTAAAATAAATAACTTTTCCATCATAACTTAAAAAAGCTGCTTAAATGGTTATCAGATTACAGTTACAGCATTCAACTAAATACTAACTGATGTAAACAGCTGATAAAAACATTTTAAGTGTACAGACTGATTTGTAATTCCCTAGAGATTCTTTGCATCATAGTACACTCACTAGTAGTTTCTAAGAGTTCGAGTATCATCCCCTTATGATTCCCTGTATCACTGAAAAGTCTACTGGAATGCAGTTGTTAACTTGGTTTTGCTATAAACAGGAGAAAGAAAAAAACCCCAAACACTGGGGTAAAATGTACTGTACTGAACTGCAGGTTCACACATGAGCCACAGGGTGTGGGAACTGGCACCAGTTGTGCCAAAACTGTCCCACCTAATTTATCTTCTGATTCTCAGGGAAGATACAGTATAACATGCACTGCATCCTCCTGAGCACTGCAGCACCTAAAAGGATCTTTATCAACAAAACGTACAAACATCTGCATCAATTAACTTCAGAAACTTCATCCATTCCAGCACAGCACTGAGTAATGAAGACATTCTACAAAGAAGCCAGAGTTTCTTTTTATGTTTAGCTGTAGGTTCCACACTCTGTAGACTTGGCTTCATCACAGCAGTCTGTCTAAGCTGGACAGGAGTGGCATCTTGGGAACAAAGCTGGCTTCAAACACAGCTCCCACAAGGAAACCAAGGAAGATATCCTTACTCTGACATACCCTAGAGTGCCAGGATAATTGTTACAGCACTGTTGCTCAAAAATGAATCAAAAAAGTGCCATCCACCAGAAGAAAAAATGCCAGAAAACAAGGAGGCACAGTGATCACACCACAGGGGTATCTTCTGTGGAATTAAAGGAAGGGAGAAAACAAAGAGGGAGCATGGGACACATCCTCCAAGGAGCTATAGAAGGGATGTGACTACGTTCCACCTCTGGCGGAAGACATCAGGCAGGATCACAGCACCACAGCAGGGCACCCAGCTGGGCAGAAAAGAACTGGGATCTGTGCTCTGCCAGTAAGCTGGACTGCGGACTGCCAAAGGATGCTCAGTTTGATTTATTACCTATGATTTGTGCTCACATCTTCATCTGAAAAGTCAATGTCACTGTCAGCAAGAGACACAGCCTTCTTCAGACCCCAGTGCAGGGGATAAGCACAGCCTAAATAGGCTAAGTACAGGTTTTCTACTGGTCAGTAAAAGCAGTTTAGTCTTTGCTGGATGGAGGATGTCCATCATCCATGCAGGACAGCAAACGTGGGAGAGTTTATTTAAAAAAAAAAAAAAAAAAAAAAAAAAAAAAAAGACAGGTTTGTTTTAAGCTGAGCTATCTGAACAAACATTTACCAAGCTCATGGAACCTACCACTTTTTAAAGCACTCCAATAACTAATTTAAGTTTTGTAGGTAGTAGTTTTCATAAAAATAAAGATGAAGTCTACTAAAAGCACAACAACAACTTCTGGGGAGAACACCAGTAAAGCTTCCCTCGCCCAGGTTTTCTCATATTGAGGAAAGCAATACAGTGGCCACCCACAAGAACAGACTTATGCCAAAAAAATATATATACCTGAAATTAATTGAGATCAGTTTCTTAATCCCTGAGACAAATCCTCCATTTATTTGTTTGGCAAAACAATTATGTCACTAAACAGCACATACACACACAAACACACATAGTCCCTGTAGTCTAAATACTGATTTTAGTATTAAGTGCACTTTAGGTATGTTACAGAAGTAACTGCATCTTGTAGCACTAATTTACACCACATGGATTATGAACACGGAGTTCCAACATAATCCATAATTAAGTATCCATAACTATGGTTCTAAGATTCCTTATCTATCTACAGGACATTTAAATTAGTAAGACTTCTCTGTATGACAGCATGAACTCTATATTAAATTAGTTCGTTTCATGAGGTTGTGAGTTAATGTTGTGAAAAATCAATGTCATAGCTACATTTCTTTAAAAGCTAAGCAGACCAAGCTAAAAAAATGTTATTTCCTACACTGTTTAGGGACTACAGCCAGATCACTCAGAGGACAGAGATCCATTTCTCAATAAGAACTATGAGGTTATTTTGAAGAAGCTACTTGAAAGACAATTATTTCTGTGGCAAGTCAAGTAAAATGAGGAGAGGAAGGTTATCATTGTGCCATTCACAGCAGTGCATAAATAGTCTCAAGGAGTCAACATCGTTTCTCTGCACTGAGCTGGGATGAAAGTTTTCACAGCTGTGTGGAGAACTGTGTAGAGAAATTGATCCAGCTGAAAAAAGAAAAGGCATTTTTTTAAACCCAGCTCAGTTTACCAGTCCAGGTCAGTGGCTACTTCAGCCACATGTGGCTGCAAGCACAAGAACAGCAACTATTTACTCCTACACTGTGAGTGGAAAGTTATTGGTCAAACTGCACAAAAGCACACCAATCTCCTTTTGCAGTAATTTTGCAAAGAAAATTAAATACAGAAAAGCTGAGGGATTTGCAATACATGCCAGAAAACATAGCTCCTTATGAGAAATTTTCTACAAGAACAGTAACAAACCCAAGTGATTTGCATGGATTTTGGTTTCTGATATCCATTATATAAAAAAGCGTTTCTAAGCTAATTTATATTTCTACAGCCCATGGTGCTATTCAGCTCAATAAAACATGGGGTTCTCATTTCTCTACATATCTTCTACCCTTGCCTCCAGCTACACCAAAAGAATAAACAGCATTCAAACAACCCAAAGAGATACAAAAGAACATTGTCATTAAAAGTTTGTGAGGGGCTTGTGGGTGGAGGGAGGAAGATATGGAAGAGCTGTTGCCCTAAACCAGTCAAAAAATTTCAAATCAACTCCAAAGTATATGAGACAATAACACTACCCAAATTATACACATAAGAGTTTAGATACTGCAATAAGGACTCCCATTATCTCAACTCATAAATGTTCATCGGGGATTACTCACAGCAGACAAAGAGGATTTTTCAAAGATGAAGTATATACAATAAAGCATAAAGATTACAGAAATGCATCTCTGGAATTCCTGGCTTATTGAGTTGTTTATCATATAACTTACTGCATTATGCCTAAAAGAGCCAAACAACCCTAAGGGAAAGTCTGTTTCTAAACAGTTCCACCCTCACAAAAACCCTAAAGCTGAAGATTTTACCTATGTTCATCATTAACCTATATGAACATTAACCTATACGCTGGCCATTGCTCTCCAACAGCCAGCCAGAAAGTTCCATAATTTTGCTGACATAATGAAAGACACCAAAATTGCTCTTGAAAAAATTATTACTTTCATTTGAAAGCTAAGTTAATAAAAATCAAAGCTTGATTTTTTAAATTTTAAATTTATTTGTGATCCCACGAATCACATTAGTGACAAGCCCATTCAAATGAATATTTCCAAAATCCTAGCAATGATGTGAAAGTTTAATCACTAAACTGTATTTGAGTATTAACATCTAATATTCAGAGTTCTTGAAATTAAGACTTCATTAGCAACCCAAAGAATCATGGTCTCCTTTAAAGGACATTTTAAAGACTATCTGGATAATAGTTCAAACTGAGAACATTGCTTCTAAACAACTGCCTTACAATAAACTCCTCTGCTCAGCTTCTTTCAGGAAAAACTTGTGACATAAGGTGTAACTTTCCTTTGTTTAGCTTACTGTTTGCATGTTGTAGTTTGTGTTTTGCTTGAAGAACATGACTACAGCACCAAGGAAAAGGACTCCTTCCTTGTTCTGACTGCTGCCCACAGAATCAGGTAGAACTTCTGGAGGAAGGAGGAAGACAGGCTTTTTTCTCCCCAGCAAGAAGAGTGGATGCTCAGCTAGGGAAAGATTCTAGACCACAAACTAGACACAACTAGTTGCAGCAGGAAGCTGGCTGGCAGCCCAGAGCATACCTGCCAAAAGGCCCCAGAAGCAACACACTCACTAGGGACCTTCAGGTTACTCTGAGCTGCAGAGCCCTGGATGCTGCTCCACGTGCTAAGAACACCACGTGCTGCAGACAGAGACCTGGTCTGCAAGGACTGAATGAACGCAGCAAAAGACTTGTTCATTTAAAAACCTCACAGCTCTGACTTCTGACATGCAGTTAAATCTTCTTTATTAAAAAAAAAAAAGAAAAATAGAGTTGTCTTATTCCAGTTTGTTAGTTTGCATTATAGGAGAAGGAAAACTAGCTCGAAAAATACAAGCCTTGGCCTGCTCACTGTAATAAAAAGATGAGATAGTCTCATCTCTAGGCTCTAACTTAGGTGATGTGGCAGACGTTAGTTAGAAAATGGCAAAGCTTCTAAAAACATGTGGAAGTAAGACATGGCAAGTCTTCCAAGTTTCCATGATTTAAAAATAATATATAGCTTTTCTGAAACAAGAATCTACACGTTCTGAATAATGAGAGAATGGATAAACATTCTTTTCTTGCAAACAAGTAATCTTTCTTTCTTGCTTAAAAAAGAAAAAAAAAAAGAAAAAAAAAAAAAAGAGGCAGCTGTTCTCCCTACAGTTTTTTTGTTAACTCTTCTTTTCATTACAGTCAGGCAGTGTTAACTCTGAAGCCAGAACAGACACAGCAGGCTTCCTCTCACCATTTTGAAATGTCACTCCTAGAGGAATGTCCCATTCCAAGTACACAATTAATTTGAAAAGCTTAACTTTAATGTATTATTGTGATAGTTTTAGAAGTTGCAGTTTGTACTTGTTGCAAATATGCATTTCTAGAAAGAATTTTGGTTATGATGGAAAAATGAACCTGCTCAGTTGGCACCTAGTAGTTGGTATGTGTTTGTGTTGGTGTTCCTGAAAACAACCTAGTGACAAATCCCATCTTAAAATGAAATTGTGCTGATAAGTTCTATCTTCATTTTCACATTCAAATCAAGCAGTCACTGTGGGCCTGTTTAATCTACGGAATATTTGTAACATCTGCTAAAATATATGTAGTTACTGCCTCACATGTCTCAGTGTCAAGAGAATCACATAACTGCTGTCACTATAATAATATGATTTTCAGAACAATGTAAGGTGAAAGCCACTGATCACAATTATTTCCTCATTTGTGTGGGCCATCTGAAGCTAAAATAATTAATTTTGCCAACTCTCGTATTACAGGGTTTGAAAGGACGGAATTTTTCCCAAATGTAAACAGACAGAGTAAGCATTAAAACCTTTTTAATTTCAACTCCTTTTCCTTTATGTGACACATTGCAGCACCTTTAGAAGTTTCCTAAGGTAAAATCTACAGATTAATTATGTAAAGGATCGAATCTGTGCATAAAGGCTTCTAGATTCCTCAAGTCTTACTTCAATTAGTTCATGGAGTTTGCATGAAGATTCAATTCAAAAACAAAATACTGCTCATAGCATCATCCCATAAATCATACATGTATAGTTCTTATGCCATCTTATAATTGGGTTACCTGACAAGGTTAGTATCAATGCTTTGTGTTATTTGGATTGACATGACCAGAGGGATATTTTAGTTTTTCCAGACTGTTGAGCACACTCAGCTTTCAGTATCACCAGTTTCTGACTGTCCTACAACATAAAGAACACCTGACCAGTTTTTCTTCAGTTCTACTACTCCCAAAGCTTACTCCAGAAATAATTTTCTAAATTGTAAATATATCCTCAACACTGGCATGGGCAAGGCCATTAAAGCAGTCCAGGTACTCTTCTAAGTGTCCTTTCACAGGTGAGCAGTAAGTAAACCATCCTCCTCAAAAGAAAAGGTATTTACCTCATAGCCTCTCTCTAGCATTATCTGCATGAACCAGAAAGCCAATAAAACTTCAGTTTAAAGAAAAATGCAGTTGGCTATTGATTCCAAGGCTAGAGGTAGAACTACTAAAGCTGATGCTGTACTTCCATGTTTTAGCAGGTTTTTTAATATAACAACTACTTACTTGTTAAAAAAAGGTTCAATGAGTTTTGATCTAGCAGACACATGGTTTTGCGGAGGACTGAGGAATGAACCTGATGAATGAAGAATAAATTCAGTATGTAATAAGCAGCTATGGAGCACCAGGGAAAAGGTTTGGAAAATCATAGGTACCCAGGAAATTAGCCATGGAAATGAAGCACAGTCCAGTAATGTAAGCATCATATCCTGCTTCATGGAGTTGTTCAGATGCTGTATCATAACTTGGAAATCCTTCTGCACTTTCTGAGGGGAAAAAGACATGTATAAATACATTATCACAGAAGATAAAGGTGGTCCTGTATGCTTACCCACATGCTTATTTTGTCAGAGCATAACATCATTTGGGGAAGTTTATACAGTTCTCAGAATCTTTAACTTTCTTAAGTTCATACAAAAGCGGTTTTGTTTGGCATTTTTAAATAAGAATAGGTTTGTAAAATAGAAATTCTTTCCTATTAAAAAGCCCTTAATCCCCAGACCTACTTAGCCAAAATGGAGTATTAATTCTAAGACAATGACAGCAGGATTCCCCACAAAGAGTATCTTTTTTTCTGACTTACTTGCATTTAAGGGAACAGACACTCAGTCTAACTGAAAGCTTCACTATTAACCTGTTTGCCAACCATCTGATTGACTCATGGTCATGTTTCTCAAGGTATTTAAATGAAGATGGAACTAAGTGATTAAGGATGTCTTTATTTACAAATGCACTTGGTGCTCATGCTCTGCACATTCAGCAATATAAAAAAGTACTACTCATCTTGATTTTGATCAAGCATTGAAACTTTCCCTTTCAACATACTCTACTCTTCAGTATTGCCTTCCCTTTTCTAAATCAGCAGTTTAAGAAAAATTCCAGAACCTTGAGCTAAGATTGCCCTTTGATTAAACATCCGTGTGTTCACCTCAAAGTAAAAAACCTTTTTCCTACTAAAAGAAATTTAGTAATTTCTAGAACACACATGATTGGTCACTACTATGTAAGTTTTCTTGGTTTTCTTTGTCCAAGTGCCTCTTAGAGTGCTCTGGCTTTGATCTGAAGGACAACCACCACATGAAAGTTTTAAACTAATTTCAAATTAATCCTCAAAAATCAACCTAAAAAAATTTCCATCATTAGAAGATGATGAAACTGCTGTTCACTGGACACATTCGCTCTTTTACTATCTGGATTCCTATTAAGTTCCAGGTATACTTCTAAATTTAACTGCACTGTATGTATACTGCCCTCATTTAAAGTCCCTTCATCAAAACACTAAGTATCAGTAAGGGAATTTATATTTCAGACCAAGAACAAAAATAGTCAAAACATTTTGTTTCCTCTGAAAGAGGAAAACATTTCAGAAATAAGAGCATTTTGATATATCCTTACCAACTTTAGGAGGGCTGAATGGAACCTCTTTTAAACGCTTTTCCAGTTCTGCAAGTGATGTATTATTAATGATCTCCTGCAAGAAAAGCCGTCATTAGCTGCCAATTCCAAGCACATTTGCCCTGGAAACTAAAATCAAATAGGATCAAATGAGTATTTACTGCTGCCACCTTGTGTTCTCTAAGGATTTACACATAGCCCCATTTCAAACTAATGCACTAGAGGTGCGTCAAGACAAGCTCCAAAGTTAACTTGCCTCACCTGCGCCATAATGAGTCATGAGCATTTATTAATGCTGCTCAGAATTACTGATGAATTACACCAAAGTAATATTTCTATTTGAATCTGGTTTCATGCAGGGCACACGTGGCAAGGGAAAAGGCAGCATGAACAGCAGGGCAAAATATTTTAAATATTGATTATAGTGGTTGAAGGCATTCAAGGTGAGTACTGAAATGTGCTTGCTGACCGGACACTCTTGAATAGTTCTGTAAGTGTAAATACTGCTGATCTAAAGTAATATAGAGTGAAATAGAGTAAAACAAGCCTGACAATCAGAAAGTTGCTTCTACACTTCAACTTAGCTGAGTAGCATCAGTGAATCTACTGATGAATTATATGCATAAAATAAAAAACCACAAAAATATATTACAGATTAATTCCTTACTGAAGTTCTTAATAAAATATATGTTGCCAATCAGTACAACAGAAACATGCAGAATCAACAGCCAGGGAAAGCAAAGCATCTCACACAATCTTTCTTAAAAGATTGTCTGAGATCTATGAAGACCAGATTTCCTTTGGTTCTCAACCAAGCTTAGCTGTTCACACTCCTCATCAAGTCTGCAGACTAAAAAGTTATCAAGAACTAAGGACAACGAACAAGCTCAAATGATGCATTAATTTGGCATCCCAAAGCAGCATTTCATAACCACAGCCTAAAACCCCAAGCATCTGCTGTAGAATTAAAAATATCAACATAACTACACCAAACATAAAACTTCTGGAGGATTCTTACTTTTCAGAATGCCAAAGCCTCTATTCTTACACAGCAGTGTGTAACAAAAACCTGATAATACCTACAAGTATATTTTAGCAGCACATCGTTATGCGATGCTCTGGAGTCACAGAGCTATGCACAAAGATAGATGCTGCTTCCTCAGCATGTTCTTTAATTAATTCAAAGGCACATGGGAAAACAAGAGCTTATGAACACTTATCTCAATACTTCTTTATAGAGGAATGAAATGCGTACTGTAAGAGATTTTAAGAGAAACCTGTCATTTTTTTCCTCCTGCTGACTACCCACTGAGCAACTGGCCACAAGAGAACCTAATGATGATAAAGCATTTTTCCAGACAAATCTAAGTCAGCTTAGGTTTAGTCAGTACTCTAAGGTTTTGAGTATACAAGCAACTTCCTAATCCTATTTGTTCAGCACTTTTTTTATCTCCGGAGGGAACATGCTACTTAACAAAAAGAAAATAATCTACTAATCACATTTTACCTAGCAAAAATTCCACATATTTTGGAATCCAAAGCTGCCAAGTTACCTTAAAACTTCAAACACAAAAGTCTCTAGTAGGAAAGTAATAATTTGCATTCTATAAACTCTGTAAGTTTAGATAAGGGCTAAAGAAAAAAAAAATCATTCTTCTACAATAAAAGGAGCATCACAGAAAACATCATTAGACAGCTTTCTCTACAAAGAAATATACTTTTTTTCAATACACATGTATTAATTCAAGTTTGTATCTTCAAATCATTCTAAAATATTAATTTACCTTAAAAGGCTGTGTACTTGCCATCAGTTTAGTATCCAGTAACCTAGAAACAAAATAAGAGCTAAGTAGGTTGAAACAGAAGAATGCCCATTTTGCCAAATCCTCAAAAAATATTTTAGTGTATTAGCTGGGAAACAGCAGATACACCCTGCTGAAAATTATTGTTGGATCTTGGAACAGCCAAAACATTCCTTGGCTTTGTTCAGCATGAAAAAGGAGAGCAACTAAGGAACAGCAAGAGATGCAAACAACTAGTAGCAAATAAATCTTGTTCCAAATGAAGTGTAGATTGAAAACACCAAACATCATGCCAAGCCCAGGGGAGTAGCAAAGGTGCATCTTTTGCCAAGAAGTGAACCAACAGCACTGCTTTTCTGAAAAAAAGCTGCTCAAAAATACTTTAGAAATTGTATTTATCTAACTTGATCCCAATTTCTTTTCCAGTAATAGCCAGGGTACAGGACTAGGACAAACAATATAATCTTGCTGAAACTATACTGAAATGGTTGAAAGTTTGAACTAAGAACTTACCGGGGAAAGACACATGATGTTACTTCCTTGAACTCACTTAGGTCCTAATTTAACATTAAACCGGAAGATAAAATCCAAGTCAGTGAACTGTTTACAGTCTCAGGAGGACAGAGAGCAGTAGCTACAATTATCCAAACAGCCTCTAAAAGTGAGCTACAGTAACTGAATTCTCCCCATGTAAGAGATGTATCTGTCAGCAATACCACAGACACCACCCCAAACTACACACAACTACAGACTAAGTATTTCTGATTTGTCTGTCATTAGTAATAAAGTGTTCCATCACTGCCAACACCTTATCCTATTTTATAACCTAGGCTACCTCTAATTCCAGCCTCGTTGACAGCTCTTCTTAAGCGTTTCCAGCATTTAGTACTTCAGTGGAATATGAGCAGTCACTCCAGGTATACAGTGACTGTCTACAGGTTTAGATCTGCCATGGGTCAACAGTACAGGAACTACTGACAATTGCTTACGTTCCAACACCATCCAAATCAGTCCCAAACTTCCTTTTCCCATTTTATGATCAAGTCTTTCCCAGAACACCCAAAAGTCCTTTAAGACCGCAAGTAACATTGCCATGTGAGCCATCCTTCCAATGAGACCTTTGGCTTCTTCAGACAATGTTCTTGGTGCCAAGACACTGCTTAGCTTAACTGAATTCTGAGACTGTCCGGTCATGAACTGTTAGACTGCCCTGCTGCAGTCAAAGTGTGCTCCCTCCAATTATTCTGACATTATACCTCTTTACCCCAGTGAACATTAGCCTACTACAAGATTGCTTAGCATTTTATTAAGTGTACTATATTATATGAAAATACACATTCCCATTTTGTAAACTACAAAGGGGAAAACGCCATGTAATTGTGCTGAAGCTCCACACCAGTAACACGTCAGTCAGTCAGTTAAATAAATCTGATATAAGCAAAAAACACAATTCCACTATTTGATTTGAACATTTTAAAAATGCAAAGGAGAACAATTCAATCCAACTAAACTTTCTACATAAAGATTTACGAAAATAAGGCAGTAGCCCAGAAGTACCACACAAATTTTTTTAAAATACTTTTCTATACCTCTTCACAGACTGACCGGTTCTTCCGTTCAGAAGAAAGTGTGGACATAAGACTAAAAGACAAATGCATTAAGGCATTTATTTCATCATCTGAACACTCAAAAGAATACTTACATCAGGTAGGGGACAATAGAACTGATGTATGGTGTGCATAACATCCAGCAGCATGTTGTGCCCAATAACAAGCTTGCCCTGCAAAAAGAACATTAAATGTCTGTTACACTTCCAGTCGTGGCCATGGCAAAGGGAATCTGTGAAAATCCCTATCCCAGATGCCAGCCGAGAGCACCTGGGAACAAACACACATCAAACGTTCCCATTTGCTCTCTGCCTGCCCCACACACGCCTCTGTTCTCCCAGAGCAGCCACTCCCTTTTCCTCTGCTCCCACCCATTCATCACAGGCTTCCGCAGCAGCTTCGTATGTTGAGAAGATGCACTAGAACAGCTACTTACAACTTGGTTTCCAAATGTTATCTATTTAAGATTGAAGTCAAGGCATTTCTCAGTCCATTACCTTTTAATTTACTTATGTAACAACACACACAATATATTCCTTATGGTTATAATATACAATAGTTATTAAGGGCATAGTCTGGCTCCTCACAGTGCAGAACCTTTCATGCCAGATGCTGTACAAGCAAGCTCCTTGAAAAAGCTCAAGCAGTTTTTTAAATGTTAACTTTGATTCATTTGACATGACAACAATCCTTCTTTGACAGCCTTTAACAGCCAGGGAAAAAAAGGAAAAAAGCCTCACAATCTTTTCAGAACAGAGAAAAAAAAAGCCACCAAAGCTTATTTATGTAAGAGCCCTAAGAAATTGCTATTCTTGACTCTTAGAGGTAATTAGACTCTTCATGTCATTCTTTAGTTTGAGCTTACTTAACCTGCACTCAAGCACTGCAAAATATGAAGCAACATAAACTTAAAAAGTCACTTTAACTTGTATTTCATCTTCTCTTCCAAAATGTAACAGCAAAAGAATGCTTTCTTTGAATTATTTATTTTTTCTTACAAACAAAGGTAAGTTAAAAATCATGTTAACTTACAGAATTAGCAATGGCATGAACAACTCTGGAAAATCCTACAGCATCATTCAATTCTTCCTGTAAGCCAAGATTCTGACATTAGTGAAATATAAATATAAACATTGCCAAAAGTGTACCTGCAAACTGGCAGATGCCCCCAGTTTGCCTCAAACTGTTTCTCAGATATAGCCAAGAACAGACCACAAAGGAAATGTCAATATGTGGAAGATAAAAGAGGTCAAAGCAGGATGCTGCTCACAGAATTCCTGTTTTATACATAGCTCCAGTTCACTGTCAAGTAGGACAAGTCCCATGCTGCTGTCCTGGGTTGCCCCTGGCCAGAAGCCAAACAGCCACTCTGCTCTTTGCTCACCCCCTTCACCCAAAATTCAAAGACAGACAATAAGACTTGTGGATAAAGACAGTGAGAGCCCTTCAGCCTCTTTCCTTTTGGGGGAGGATGGGAGAGAAAGCCTTGACACTGTGCAAGTGCTGTTCAGCAGCAGACAAAACACATGGATGGTATCACTGGTGTTTTAGCCACAAATGCAAGGCACAGCAAAATACAGGCTGCTACAAAGAAGGGTAACTTCACCCCAACCAGAGCAGTAACAGCTGCAGTTAGTTCACTGTCAGCGCATGATCTCCAAAAGTGCTCAGCAGCTATTACACTGCAAACAGCTCAGAAGGTATCAAAATTAACCTACATATCTTCAGCTGTACTATTTACATCTATTGTTATGAATGCAACAGGTTGAATCCTGATTGTTACTCCTATTAAATCAGGCTGTATTTTTATGCTAACACAGAGTGGGGAAGAAACATTCCTCATTACTGATATAAACAAAACCAGGAAGAAACATTAAAATGTGTGACATATAATACTGTAGTTGTATAAACTGACTCTTGATTGATTTGGGGGGAATCTGACTACAGCACAAACTGTTCTGTAACAGATTTTTCTTTTTCAGGTCTAGGAAAGTAATTTCTGCCTTGTGTTATCTGTCTTTATTCAACCAGAACTGAAATTCATTAAAAACACTCACTGCTACTTGAGTTCAGCTCTGAATGCCGCTAGTCCGGGCAAGTAATACCCCCACTAAAAATGCTTCAGAAAAATCTACTGTAGAAGTAAATTGTTCCTGACTTGCCTTCTGGAAAAAGAGATGTCACATTAGTTAATGTCTCCTTAGATTATCTCTCTCCCTCTTGAAAGGCTTTCTGCATGGAAGTATTACTTGCTGCACCCAAACTTTATCTTGATATATGAAAGCACAAATCACAAGAGTCTGATCATGAATTTCCACAATTCAAGTCTTATGACCCCCTGAAACTTGCATCACTCAGTAAGCAAAATACAAAGTCCCATAAACAGTGAGAGTTCCTGAATATAGCAGGTGTGACTCCTGGTCAGCCTGTTACCACAGCAGTAGCGTACAGCGTGTTTCTATCAAGAAAGGACACATTAATTGTACAGGACACTAACTCAGACAACTAAGAGCAAGCAAGCTTTGTATGGGAGAAGAGGAAACTTCTTCTTTGTGAATCCAAACAATGTAACAACTTGCTCAAGAATTTCTGCAGGAAACTGATGTTTCCTATTAGTGGGCCACGCTTCTGTGAGAGAGCAGATTCACATAAGGAGGTATTCACTACTCCAGAATATTCATTCAGTATTTCACAAATTCTGATTTTTTAGAATTTTTTAGAGTGCCTTGCAACTCTTTTTGCTCTGTTGCAAAGCCTAAGTTATCCAGCAGAATTTAGAAGATCAGCTTCAGTCAGCCACAGCAAACCAAAGGGAAACGATATCAAACCCTACCCTGCATTTTTGCATTGCTGAGAGAAGTCAAAGATTCTCACCCTTCCCGTCTCACATAAACAAATGAAATTGAGTTTATTTACCTGTTCTTTTGCTTGTTTCTGCTGCTCTCTTCTTTTTCGTTCTTCTTCATCTACCTTACTAATAACAATATATCTCTCCTTCTAAAACAAAAAACGAATAGTTTAAGGAATGACTCTGAGAAGTTCAGATTTAAGGCTGCTGCAAGTTGCTGTAAATTTACACTGTAAAGAAAACTGTCACACCTCAGCAGCAGTTACTTGGCAACACAACTGTTTCTATTGAAGGCACCACATTATCACCTACTCCCAGAAACCTACTTTAGAAAGCTGTATTTGATTCATCTACCAAACCTAATTTTTCCTAAACCCCCTTTTTACTTCTCAAAAACGGTTATCAGCATGTCCTTGTAAATACTTTGTGTCAAATACATTTTGAAGCAGAGATCTGTGCTGGGAAGTGAGGACACAGCACGTGATGCTGTTTTTCCTCTAAGATCACAACCTGCTTTTCCCTAATATTGAACATCAGATCCACTGTATTTTAAAACACCTTTATTATCCGTTTAAAAAGTAACATTAAGCCACACAAATACATGCCCACCATACATGTTGGTCAGATATAATGTTTAAGCACGTGATAACTGTATTCCACAGTATTCCATTTAAAGTGTTTTGCATTTGCATAACAAAGCTCAGGTTAGATCTATAAGTCAGGAGAGGTGGTAAAATTGAGAAATATAATTTCCTTTAAACAGAACAAATGTTAGAGGTAGTAATAGGCCTAGTTACCTTATCTGACTCCAGAGTTTCCACGTGGATACCTTTTGGATACCTACATCAAAACAAATGAAAAGTAAATATTAATAGCTATTCACTTGGCATTCGGCATATTGAAACCACAAGAGTGATTCAGTAATTTCATGTTTCATTATTACTGTAAGTCTTAGGTGTAAAAGAACTCTTATAAGTTTCTTGTTAATTTTAATAATGCAAAATTTGAAGCAATAGGCTAGTTTAACTGGCCTCCTTACATTACCTAACAGTAACTAGCACTTACACAATTTCCCATGCTATTGTTATGGAACCTGTAACTTCTTACTTTAGTGATAATAAGTAAACATCATCTAGATATGTCATCACAATCTAGAATCTTTGCTTTCAAGAAATCCAAAACAAAAATGCTGGTGAGAATGCTCTCTTTTACTTGTAGCCCCAAGACAGCTTCTTTGAAGACTGCATGCCTTTAATACATCACTTATTTGGGGATTTATTAACAACCCTGAACTTTCTGCTAGCAGTAGATTTTAATAAGAATTATTAACTCAAATGTCATCACCCCTGCTACAGGGTTGCATTACACCACCATAGTCACATTTAATTTCAAAAGTACTGTCATACACAGAGCATCTAACTGATAGGAAAAGTAAGAGAATATTGTCTTTTACTGCTAAACCAGTAGCAATTACTTTCATCTCATTATAATAAACTAACCACAACTGTGTAACCACTGCAGAACCAGCAAGTTTCCTTGTCCTCTGGCTACTCCTAAAATTAGTACTGGAGAGCACACTCCAAACACTGTTGTGTCCTCTCCACCCTGACTGCTCACACAGTTTTGAGCCTCAATCTCACTTAGGAGCTGCCTCACACCACAAACCTTGGATGCATCAAACCACTGATGCACAAGAGAACACTTCAATACAGAAAATGATCCGTGAAGAGGTCAGGACACAAGGGCAGTCAATAATTTCACTCTTTTCTGCTTTAATTATCTCCATGCTACCTTCACAGCTTGGCTTTCTCTCTCCAATACACACACAGAGTACACAGCTGTACTCATGTACAGCAACACTGCTGAATGTTAAAAAAACCCACAACTCGAGAACACATTCTTCCATCCACTCAGGGAAGATGCAAAGAGAAGTGTCAGACAAACATAAAACTGCATGCTGTGGGAAGCTATAGATATCCTATCAATATATTTAAAAAATGACACTGAAAAACTGTTGAAAACAATTCTGCCATTTTTCAGATTAGCTCCCCAGTTCACTTCTTGTGATTCCATTTTACAGAGAGAAGCTTTATTTTATCCACTTCCAGTGTAAGTAACGGTGCCAGATTCAGTGCTGCAACACTGAATTAACTAAACATAAAAAAAAAGACTTGTGTATTTTCCACATCTTAGTAGTGCAGTCAGAACAGCGAGAATTTTACTCTACAGCCTTAGAGTTTCTCCTAAGGCCTTAAGGGATATATTTAAGCAACATGCTAACTTATCAGAAATGCTTATGCTTGGCATCCAATAGAAAACTATAAACACATAAGTACCTACTACAGAATTACTATTTTTTCAGGTAAAGTCCACAATCTGTATAAGCATATGCCCTTTCTGTTCACTAAAAACCTAGCATGCTGCATTTGTTACATAATTCTAGGCTGTGCTGCTCTATTCAGAGATTTCACATAGGAAGGATAAAACAAATATTAAGCTTTAAAATATCTAAATTAACCACCACAAATAAGTTTAACATAATTTATCTTCAAAACATTACAAGTCTTCTTTTAAAGGGAAAAAAAAAGTGTCTAATTAATCACCCCGAGGTTAAGTAGATCAGATCTTACCCTGAATTCTTATCAAAAGTACTAAAAATATACAGTAAGGCAGTATTACCAGTAACTTACTTCCAGCTCAAGGTCTGATAAATTAATTTCCTTTGAAATCTAAAACCAAAAGACAATCATGTTACTAATAATCCTTTTACAGAGTGTTTCCTAGTAATGATTTTCAGTTTAAGCTGACTCTAACTGTTCATTTGCAGAAAGATTTTTAAAGCAAGAGTCACTGCTAACCAGAACCTATAGGCTAGGAAGAGATTTCCTGAATTCTGATGTTCAGTTACCAAGCTGTAAAGGCATTTACACCACGTTTTACAGTTACCCACATATCTTCTCAGAGAGTATCACATATCATCAGAGAGTATTCTGTAGTCATGATCACTCAATATAGATACAGTGATGGTACCTTATCCCCAGTTTCACCATGCTCTACTACTTCTAAATCCAATTCTTTAAAAAAAATTTTCTATTTTAAAAATAATTATGCTCTCCAAATATCTCCTCCCCAAAGCTAAATAGATTTTTGGAGAGGAGACTTACTAAAAACAGTCACACACTGCCAACTGTGAACAACCAATAGCTCAATAGATTTGAAAAGTTTGTTTATAAAATCCATCTCCAAGGCTTATAGAACACTTCAACAGTAGCAAAAGGCAGCTCACATATGCAAGACATTTCTTGGCTATACTTAAATATTTTGCCACTACATGCAGGAGTTACAGCTCAAAATAAATTACAACACCCGTATACATCACCACGTTTTCTCAACATTCAAAAATTAGTCAAATGTAGATTTTGCTACAGTTAACCCAAATAAACATATTCTTCCCTGTCACTCCCCTAATTCTGTATGACCAAAAAAAAATTTTTTTAGAAGAGATGCAATTTCAGAAACTGACCCTGTGCATGGCTCCAGTTCCAAACTTTCACTTTCTTCATTCTTTAATAAGTCTTCTATCTGTTCCCTGGAAGAAACAGATTATTTGCTTCTATATCTACTATTTTTTTTTTTTGAAATTTACAGCTCTCCCCAAAAGACAAGAAAATGCTTCATAACAAAAAGAGCAGTGTTTGTTACAAACAGTGAACTAATAGAAATGGCTTCAACATATGAAAATACTACTACTGTTCACATTTTAGTTTTAACAACATCAGAGGATATTAAACAGTGTTACTTACACTACTTTCTCAACAAATTTTTTCTGATCTTCAGGAATTGTTACAGGGCACTTTGTGGAATTAGGAGAAATGTATGACAGAGATCCTGCACCATTGGCTTGAGAACGTTTTTCATCATACTGTTCCCTTAGCTGTCTCTCTTCTTCCTGATTTAAATATGGAATTCCTAACAAAAAAAGCAAAAGCTCATCATAATTAGAGACAAATCAGGGATGTGTAGGGATTCAAGCATTTGCCTCTGTCACGCCCCTTGAAGGCTGAAAACAAACCCTTCCCTTTCAGTCATCTGCTCCAGACATGTGTCTGTCCAGGCTTCCAGCACGTGCCAGGTTAGCTGGTACCACTGCACTGAAGAGCCTCCTCTGCACAAGGCACGAGCCCCAGCACGGCAGAGCTGCACATCACCACAAAAGCCTGGAGCACCTCTCTTCCTTGCTATCTGCACCCCTTCAGTAACAGATCTGCAGCAGCCCCAGTCACAGTGCACTGGCCCCTTTCCTAGACATTACTACTGATGTATTACACAGCTCCACACCTTGTTACTCTTTCTATTTGTGCTTTGCCTCTATACAAAAATAAACAACCAAGCTCCCACGTAAGTGGGAATTCTATTCTGCTGAACTACACAATGAATTCTTGGGAAGGGAGTTACCATCAGCACAACAGTAGACTGGATAAGAATAATTCAGGAACTTCATTATGTGTTAAGACAGTATCATGGATGGCAGCCTTATTTCTTTTGCAGAAAATAATGAAAGGTGCCATCATAAATTTTGCAGACATTGAAAGAAATGAAAAAAAAACAAACCAGAACAACTCACCATTGCGAAAAACTTTATTAAAATCAAATCCTTGGTTTGCTAAAAAATCTATACTTGAACTCTGCAACAAGAGAAAAAAAGGCTTTACAATTGGCAAAAGTAGCTGTGGCATAAAAGATCAGTTCAGTTATTTTCACACTTTTTAAGAAATTATACAAAGTCCAAAGCCAAGAACAACCAAGTTTGTGAGCCTAAAGAAGCCACTGAGAGTTTAGGCTATGCTACTTTTCTTATTTATTTTCAACTTCCATAAAGTACAAGAACAATGAATATGCTATGGGTTAAAGATGAAAGAACAAACTATGTGGAAAGAGGAAACTAAAGAAAGCAAAGTGTGGTTCAGGAGAACAAATCTGAGACCAGAAGAATGTTGGCAATAGCCTGGGAAGCAGTGAAAGCGAGATAAGCAATGAGAATAAAGGATTAAAAAAGCAAGGAAACTGGCAGTTCAATGAGAAAGCGGCAAAATAAATAAACAGAATAATTTTGCCAGGTTTGGTTACTTCCAGTTCCAGAAACCACACAATGTAATGCATAACAAGATTTAAAAACTGAAGTCAAGCATATTCCCTTAAGGCTCATTTTTGGGATTGCTCTTAATTGATGCTTATTTATTTTATAAGGAAAAAAAACCCCAACCCAGAAACTTACATTTTTCTATCTTTAAAGCTGAAGTTTGTTTCAGGTATACCTTAACCACAAAAAATTAAATTGTTTTTCTACTAACCTGACAGACAAACTTGACATCTGGTGAATTTCTGTTAAAGGGTTTTGGAAAAATATAGAAGTTAAATGACTTCATTATATACCTGTAGAAAAGATGAGTTACATGTCAATACAGCTTATCAGTATTACTTTAGAAAATCCTTAATTAAGAAAACAAGAAATAAAAGAATAACATACTTTTCTTCTGTGTCATCATATTTAAAAGTGCAAAGGCCAAACTGAAAGAGCAAAAAATCCATGGAATGCTGTAAAGGAAAGGAAAACTTTGCATGAGAATAAGATATATACGCAGTTAAAGATTACCAGGGTGCATCCATATTTGACTTTTCCCCATTTCAAAATTAAGTAAAGTGACTCTTCTTAACCAATGCTTTTTTTCCTGGCAATTTTAAAGTGAACACACCAGAGTTTTTCAACTAGTTTTCATCCCCATTTAATCATCTTACAATTGGCCTAAGATGACTTTAATATGCACTTTCATTCCACAAAGAGACAAGAACTGAGAGAAGTTCCATCTCTCTTTCCTCCTGTTAGTCACACACACAACATGCTGCACCAAAAGCAGCTTCAGTTTTCATTTTAGTCCATGTAAACACTTTACCTTTTTAAGTTTCTGATACCTTTCTTCTGGAGTGTCAAAGCCATTTGTTAATGCACTAACTGAAGGCCCATCACTGATCCCTGAAAAAGTAAAACATATTTTGCTTTAGGTAAGCTTTTCAAAATTAGCCACAGCAAAAAAAATGCAACAACTGGTAATTTAAGAGAAATGTTTTCACTCAAAGTACATGTTACAATTATTTCAGTTGAGAAAAATACTACTGCATAAAAGCCACTCATTTTAATGTTGGTGTTCTAGAAGCAAAGCTCCTTCTGCAAAAGTTCTGTCATTCTGGCTCCTATTCAACATGTCGGTAACATGCCAAGACCTACCCGGACCCGAATGTAAATGGGCTTCACAACACAATGCAGGATCAAAGCAAAACTAAAAATGGGAAGAGTGTTGCCCAGAGATTTATTGAATAGCTTAGTCACCTTAAGCAATATGCAACAACTGTATTTCCACAAGCATCACTTGTAACAAAACCTAGTCTTGCTCACATTTATGTTTCATGCATGAGCTGAACGCTGCATCCCAAAAGCAAAGTAGCTATTAAAGCATCTCTCTGCTGCACATATCCTCTGGGTTTCACAAACACACAAGTTCTTAGTGCTGCCTTTCTGTGTCCAAACACCTGCAGGGCCTCCCTTGCTCATCCCAATCCATTGCTTTCATGGCACATATAACACTTTCTGGTTTTTTCACCCTGAGCTGCAACAACTATCAGGTGTCATGTTGAAAGATTACTGTGGGAGCAGAAGCAGCATGAGCATGACATGTATCTTTGACCAAAGCTTTGCTATCGCGCATGTAACACGTGGTTTAATCACTCTGTGGTAGCTTCAGCTTTAGCTTTTTCAAGCCAACCCTGAGACACATCACCGGAGCGAAATCGGGCACCGAGGTCAAATCACCCCCCTCAGACACTGCCAACAATTCACAATCACTGAACAGGTGAGACTGTACCTGAAAACTCCCCATCGATGGCCAGGAAGTCCGACTCTTCAATGGCTTCATACACTTTGTTTAGGTTATCCTTAAAATCTGCAGGTAAAGGGGTAAAACACACTTGAGACTACGAACGACATCCTCCGGCAGCCCGGCTCCCTTCGGGCGGCCAGGGGCCTTAGCCTCGGGGCCGCGCCTCCCCACTCAGGGCTGCGCCTCACGGGTGAGGGGGGAAATGGGGACCCCTTCGTTATGAAGGAGAGGCTGAGGCCGGAGCGGCCACCAGCCCAGGGCAAGGAAGCCGGGGCGCCAGGACACCGGGACAGCTGTGCGCCGGCGGCGCAGAGCTCGGGGCGCAGGGCCGGGTGGTCACTCACTGCTCCTGATCCCCTCCATGCCGCGCCCCCGCCCGCCGGAGCTTGGCCCGGC
>WEIT01004304.1:78004-90116 GCA_013389985.1 Dryoscopus gambensis | reverse complement strand
CCCGGGCCGCCGCCATTTCCTACCGGGGCGGCGCCCTCAGGGCCGCACCGCCCCGTCCTTCTGCGGGCCCGGCGCCGCCAGCTTTGAACGGTGCCCTCAGCCGCCGGCCGTGTGCTCCGAGGGAGACCCGAGTGCCTGCAGCCGGGGCGGAAGGAAGTCTTGCACCAACCGCAGTTCTGTGGGGTGTAGTGAAATGTCACGGATGTGGGCCTCGCTCTCAAAGCCAGAAATGCGTAACTAGCACCAGCAAGGAAGAAGAGATAGGAATCTGCCTAGGAGACATCGGAAGGATGGTGGAGAACTGCTAGTGACGATGCCTTAATGATGATTAAGTCCAGGGGAACTGGAAGTCTTGGCGTACTGCGGCAGACGCGCCTCCCTGTTACAAGCGGCCCTTTGACACCTCGCTGTAGAAGAGCCGAGCTCCGCGGCCAGCAGGATGTCCTGGGGAAGGAGGACCTGCCCCAGAGAGAAGGTGCTGCTCAGGGGCAGAGGGCAGGAGTCGTGGGCACGGGCGGCAGAAGAGTTCCGTGTGTGTGCTGCAGGGCTGGAGTTCACACGGCTCATAAAGCATCTTTTCCAGAATTCCAGCAGAATGAAAACAAATGGAAAATTCCCCACAAATGGGGGGGGGGGGGGGGGGGGGGGGGAATGGGTAATTTCTGTATACAGAAAAAGAGAAATAATTATGCGGGATTTAGTGGAGAGAGCTTTTAAAGATTCTTCAATATTAAGTTTTGCCTTTTCAGTATAAGCAATTTATTCAACATTCCCAGAAAATCATCTAGTATGGTTAAATGGTTCACAGTAAGATGTTGGTTAAAATAGCAGAGATGGTTTTATTATTTTGCAGTAAATTGGCTGAAGCCTAAAATGTTCATGTTACTCCTCAGTTTTTTAAGATGCATTTCTGCAGTTTCTAGTTATAGCGCTCAAAGCACTTTAAAGTGGTTGATGGCTATTTTAGAAGCCTGACATTTTCCCCCAAGTAGCTGACAAATCTGGGAACTCTTTGCTTCCCTCACCTACAAAATAAACCGCACGTCAAACAGTAAGATACTGTAATAAAGTACTTCAATAGGAATTGAAATACTATGTCTTACAGATTAGACATTTTTTACTTCAGCATGTATGTGTTGCTAAATAAGCAGAAGGAGCATCTAAAAAGTGGGAGAGGGTGATACAAGCAGTTAGTTCGAGACTCCATGGCTTTTTTATATGTCAAAAGTTTTATAAACTGGAATAGAAAGGCCATGTTTTCCCATCATTCAAGTCGGCTGCACAGACTGTCAAACACTTGTATGTTCTGTTACTTTACTGAACATTGAATGTGAAGCTAAGTGAAAACACACAGAAAAAAAAGTAGCAAAAACCTGTATTCTAAAGCAAGGCCTAAGTATTCTGGGTTGCATTTTCACCTTGCATACCAAGATAGATCTAGATGAACTCCCTCAGATCTAGAAGAGGTTGAATTCTTTCATGCTAGGGTAGTTAAACAATTTGCTGATTGGTTCTCTGGGAAAAATTGGCTAATACAGGAGGGAAAACAATGAGAGACTATTATTTTCTCTTTTGAAATAGGCTGGAATATTTAACTGAAATGTCTTTTGAACTGGACTTGTAGCTTGCATCAAACTGGAACAAAATCTTCAAGAAAATGTCGCTGTGTTGAACAGTGAAAAAAATACATCTCAGAGGTACTTTAAAAATTCACAGAATCGATTTGGTTGGAAAAATCCTCTGAGATCCTTGAGTCCCACCTGTGACCAAACACTACCATATCAACTAAACCGTGGCACTCAGTGCTATGCCCAGTCCTTAAACACCTCCAGGGATAGTGACTCCACCACCTCCCTGTGCAGCCCATTCCAATCTCTAATCACTCTTTCCTAATGTCCAACCGAAACCTACCCTGGTGCAGATTAAGACTATGTCCTGTCACTTGTTCCCTGGGAGAAGAGGCCCATCCCCACCTGGCTACAGCCTCCTGTCAGGGTGTTGTAGAGAGTGAATCAGGTTTTTTTGGACTAGTCAAAAAGAATTTCAGTAAGGGAACAGAGACTGATATAACTAATTGTGAATATGTGGAGAGATAGACTCTTATGTGGTAAAAATAGTCTCTGTGCAGGATGCGTTAGCACTGCAATCAAACTAGCACCTGAAAGTCTCTTTTATTTCTGAGAATACACCTCGAATCTTTATTGTAAAATCAGCCTTGAAGAGCTTCTGTGAAGGAAGGCTGCCTGGGTGCGAAGTGCACAATAAGCAAACGTACCTCCGTTCTCACGAAAATGGAAGCGCGTGTATTCCCAGAAACGCAGTGCTCGCGAGCGGTGATTTTAAACGCCTGAAATAAAAGCGCGAGCGGCAGTGGCGTTCCCCGGCGGCTGAGGCGCGGGCGNCGGCCCTGCCCTGCCCTGCCCGGGCAGTAAACGCCGCGGGCCCGGGCCGGCCGTGCCGCGCCTGAGGAAGTAGCGCGGAGGGCAGGAAGCTGGAGCCGGGAAGAGACGGGAGAGGAGCTAGGAATCATTCTGCTGCTGGCTCTTACTTGGCGCAGACTGAGCGATGAAATATTTTTCCTGTATTTTCCACAGAAATCCTGTTGCCTCCGTCTTTCAAGAAAACTAGAAGAATGTTTTTAGGTGCAAAATCTTGTTTTTATTTCTCCTCTTATAAGTGCTGTTTCAGATTTGTGTTTTAGAAAGCCAACAGCCTGTGCTTTGCCAGGGAAATAACAGGTTTGTAGGTCTGAGGATTCTAGTTTCACTGTTGGACTATTGGTTTCTGCTTCTGTACTTGGGGTTTTTTCTTAATTTCTATTCTTTACCTGCTTGCGTGCTTACCTCTTTGTGCTTGATCTGGATGGCAAGTTGGTAAGTTAGTAGTAAGCAGGAGCAACATGGTGGAGAGTGTAATCATATTTTGGTCTGATAGTGCCTGAGGAGAAAATTGTCTGGTTCTTGGTATCTTCTAACATATCATGAATGATGAGTGAGTGATCTGGATCAGTGTTTTTCTTAAGAAACTGTATACTGCTGTCTAGGAGAATGGAGTAGGAACATCAAGCAAATAGGTTTATATTTTTGGTAAGCTTGGGACCATCTTAAACTCTTCTTATCTGTGCATTTTCTGTAATACTAACAGAGTAACTACAAGTAAAGTTAATGTGGAGTTCAGACCTTTGAGAAGGTGTGTAGTTCAATCTCTTATGATTCTGAAGCATATGACTTGGTTGATCAAACTTTTTTTTTTTTAACATTGCCCAGCAATGTCTAGCATTGACCTCTGTTAGTAATGTTTTATTCCATATGCTTAGAAAGAAGAGGGATGAAGTAAATTAAATCATTACGTTATACTGGTATTTTATCTTTGTATCCTCTGATGGTAATTTCTAATAATATTTCCTTTGACTGGTGTCTTTACTGAAACCTTGATTAAAGATACTGTCAAAAGTCATGTGAATCATAGTGAGTTATTTTGTTTCACTTTCATGTGTTTTGCAACATAGGAGAAGAAAGTATGGGGAGATTGACCCCAGCAGCTTACATCTAGAATCTGGTTTTGATTGTAGTTGGCAATGAATATGTTGCTGAAAAAGTAGATCATGTTTCATTTTGGGGAGGGCCGAGTTACTTAAAACGTTTAAAACCATCCGAGTGACAAAAGTGGTGCAATGATTTATCACATTGCTTACAATTCTAAACTTCTATAGTAGCTTTTCTCTTGTTGCTTTGCAGAAGTAATGCCTTATCGGATTTGAAGATCTAAGAGAGCTTTCTGTTAGTGTAAGGCATAAAAGAAAATGGAAGAAGATGAGACTTTACGAGGGGAAGCAGAGAGAGCGAAAGTTGAACCGTGTGCCCCTCCTGGCCTGGGTCGGCAGATATCGGTCAGCGAGTTCCTGTGCCACTGCTGCTACGACATCCTGGTCAATCCCACCACCCTGAACTGTGGGCACAGCTTCTGTAGGCATTGCTTGGCCTTGTGGTGGGTATCATCCAAGAAGAATGAATGCCCTGAATGCAGAGAAAAATGGGAAGGATTCCCCAAAGTCAACATCCTCCTCAGGTGAGAGGACTATTTTGTGAATGCCATCTTTGCATAAATGAAACCACAGCAATCAGCTGCCTGGCTTCTTGAGTTTGCTGCAGATTTTCTTAGTTTATTGGTAATCTGAACTGTCGCAAAGAAATTTAAATCCCAAAGACTTTCAGCTTCTGCACTTGTAATGAACTGTTTAAGCACATGGAATTAAGGGGCGAGTTGGTTTTGTTTTGAGGGAGGAGGTTTGTGTGGGGGGAGGGCTTCCCCCCCACCCCGTCTAAATTTTTTGGGAAATGAAGAGGCAGAATCCTGAATCTTCTAATATAGCTGGGAGTTCCTTAATAATTCTAACTTAGATTGATCTTGAATAATTGTGTAGTTATTTCTGTAATAGGAATTGTTTATTGGAAGAAATGTGATCATATTGCAGAACAAAGCTAGAAACATCTCTTTGCTATCTTGGGTTACCCACAAGTTGTTTTCTTAATAATACTTTATCTGAGGTTAATAATATTTTAATAAATAGATGGTAGGATTGATGGTAGGCTTTTATGTTGTCTTTTGCTTAGCATTTTTTAATAGTTGAGACTTGCCAGTAGCACACAGAATTCTAATTTTATATAAGAAATGACTTGGGAGTTATGTTGTATTTTAGCTTTAGAAGCTAAGGAAAATGTTGTTTGGCCGTGATTGATATAATTTTAAGTTTACTAAGCTTTAATAACTAATTTTTTTTGCTTTCAAAGATGATAGTCTTCAGTAGAGGCTGGAAAACACAAATCCAAAAATTAGTCCCTTTTCTGAGTATTAAGCCTCAATGGTTACAGTATAATGACAAATATTTTTCCTATTAGGGATGTTATTGAAAAGCTATTTTCTGACGCCATTGAACAAAGAAAAGAAGATATTGAACAAAACAGTGATGTAGCACACAGCTTAGCAACTTTCCAAAAATATGGGAATGACCAGATGCCTACAGTTCCGAACACAGGAAGAATTAATCCTCGAGGAGGAGGGTTTTTCTCGGGCGTTCTGACAGCTTTAACTTGTGTAGCAGTAAGTTTCATCTGGTTGGTTTTCCCTATTTGCTTCATTAAGCATGCAATCAAATATTCTTAAATTACATGCACAGAAAAAAGATGGTCAGCACAGAAGAGACTCCAGGTGGGCAGAGTAAGTAAAGTGGCCTTCAGAGCTGTCTGTCAGGAGCTACAACTGCAGCGTGCGGCAAATGGAAGTCAGTTGGTAAAACTTCAAGATACTTCCTTATAACCTGAATATTCTAGAATCCATGAAATGGAAGATCCTACATGTCAAGCTCCTTATTGTGTGTTTATTTATATCATTAATGTATTTACTTTGGAGGTAAAGGATCTTTATTTATCTTTGTAATCTACCTGTAGGTAGTTCTACTTGGCTATCACTGGAGTAGCAGAGAATTTGAAGATGATCTTCTTGTCCATAAGCCTGTTGCTAAGTGGACTGCTGAGGAAGTGATCCTCTGGCTAGAGCAGCTGGGCCCATGGGCTTCACATTACAAAGAAAGATTTTTACTGGAGAAAGTAAATGGAAGGTGAGAAGCCTGATGTTCAAGGACAACTATCATGTGGTGGGACTACTGACAGGTTCATTAGGGATGGCTTATTGTGAAATGACCATACTTTGTTACATAGATTGTGGGAATATTCTGTTGATGTATCAGAATAAATTTCAGAAAAAGTTTTAACAATTATTGTTGAAAACCTTTAGTAGTACATACTTACCAAGCTACCTGACAATTTTCGAAGAACTTTTTAAAATGCTGACAACGCAGACTGAGAGCAAAATTCTACTGATGTATTATCCACCCCTTCCACCTTTCCTTTCTTCTGGAAATATGCACGTGCTGTATGCATATGTATCCCAACCAAGAGCCATGCTGAAAGCAGGCAAGAGGAAACTGGAAAAGAAGGAAATTTAAAACCCAGGCTCTGAGATGCAGTTGGTATAGAACACTTGATATGGAATGTAATGATGATCTTTTACAGTCCCTGCCAACCCAAAGGATTCTATGATTCTTTAACCCAAAAGGTGCTACCTTGTATCAGTAGCTCAGTGTTTCAGTATGCAGTTGTGTATTTGCGAGTCATATCTATTTGGTGAAGAGGCACTGCTCACCTTCTGAATTCTTCTGCTTTTGTAGACTCCTCCTAACACTGACTGAGGAGGATTTCACCAAAGAGCCTTACAGTGTAGAGAACAGTAACCACAGGAGAGCTATTATGGCAGAACTGGAATGTGTGAAAACTTTAGGTGTTAAACCACCACAGAACCTTTGGGAATATAAGGTAAATTTTATATAAAGTGTGTCATGTCATGTATATTAATTATTTTAAAAATAATATCTTTAAAAGGAGATTCTCTTAAAGCCAGGAGGAATGTTAAGGTAGTGGAATTACCTGTGTAAAAACATTCAGTTTAATGAACTGTTGTATTTGAAAAAAAATCTTTTGAAAAATGATTGTCAGAAAACCTAAGAACTGGCATGTCCCTTTGATTTTATTTTTTCACTGATTGAAACTTGATAATTTGATACCTTTTAGGCTGTAAACCCAGGAAAATCACTCTTTCTCCTGTATGCACTGAAGAGTTCTCCAAGGCTCAGTATGTTATACCTATATTTGTTTGATTATGCGGAAGCTTTCCTACCTTTCATCCACACAATTTGTCCTATGCAAGAAGACAAGTATGAAGATACTGTCACAAAACTGCTAGTAAGTATTCAAAACATTAAATATGCTACTTACTGTAGTTACAAGCATTTCAAGACTAGCAGCATAAAAACACATGATGTAATTATTCATCATTTCATCTCTTTACACTACAACTTTAAAAACAACAAACCTACAGAGTAAGTGCTTCCTTGATTTTATTGAATGTAATCACCACTGTTGAAACCATTACCTTTAACAGGATTGATTTAAGGCCTTTAAGACTTTAAATGTGTGAGACTGGTTCTTCTGAAGTTCACATGACTACAGAAAGGCTCTTTACTCAAATTACCTGTATTTTAACATATGGCCTTATCGGATCTGGCTGTCTGTGGTGTTCTAATCTAATGGAAATTACTGCATTACAGTATTACCTACTAGCAAGTATAATAAAAATAAATTACTGCTTTCAGTGTATAAAACCCCCAACTTTTCAGCAAAAGACTAGTGGAAATAAGCCACTATCAAGTCTGTTTAATAGAAAATTCATTAACAGTCTTTTTATCCTAATTTACAGGACCTTAAAGATCCTTCTTGGAGGCAATGGAGAGAATTCATTGTTAAGTATTTATTTCTGCCATACCAGCTGATAGCTGAATTTGCTTGGGATTGGCTAGATGTGCATTACTGGACATCAAGATTTATAATTGTAAATGCCATGTTGCTCTCTGTTCTGGAATTGTTCTCCTTTTGGAGGCTCTGGTCAAGAAGAGAATTGAAGTAAGTAAGTTTTACTGATCCTGTGGAAGAGGGCAGGAAGTACAAGGCCTTATAAAGAGAAAGTAACAGCCTTACAGTTTCACAGTTGCTCACTGAAATGAGTGTCTAACCCGAACTCTGAGGTTAATAAAAACATGTGAATCTGAATTCACACATAGGCTACTGCTTGCTCTTGAGTACTTTTATTTCTGTGAATGCTTCCAAGGGTTTCTCATAGGTTGTTTTACTGATCAGATGTAGCAAGTGCAGAAACAGGAACAGGCATGTTCTTAACCGCTGGGAGATACTAACCCTGCCTTGAGAACTGCCTCTTTATAGTATCTGGTATTAGCAGTCAGCTGAGAACTAAACGCATCAGAATTTAGTCATGATACATTGTAGTTATTACAGGATGAGTTCTCAGAATCATAAATAAGCTTAGTTCTACTGATACTAGTTCTGATAATTTATCAGAATTTCTGTTTTCTGTTACTACCTCAGTCTTAATTCAAGCATATTAATATTCGTAATTGGTGGGATCTTTTATTTCCAGTGTTTTGAAATTGTATGGGAGAAATTCTTGTTTGGGTGTGTAGTGGGTTTTCCCTTTGCCAGCCGATAGAGGGCAGAACGTGCCCAGAAGAGCAGAGGGAACATGGGACAACCTGAGGTGGCACTGGAACCTGCTGGGCTTTGGGGTCTAAGTGCACTGACTGAGTGCTTCCTCTTTAAATCTGGTGCTACTGGGTTTTGGGGAAGTTTTTCCTGGAGTGCAAAATGGTGGTTTTTACAGGTACCCAAGCAAGGGCTGAGTAATTTAAAGCTGCAGCACCCATTAGCTTTTCTTAGAACTGGGTAAAAACAAACCAGAAAATTCCTCTAAGCCTTTCCTTTTCCTTTTTCACAGGACTATTCCTCACAGAATGTGGAGACATTTCTGGAAAGTGTCAACCCAGGGACTTTTTGTTGCCATTTTTTGGCCTTTTATTCCTCATTTTGTCTGCAATTGTTTGTTTTACTGGGCCTTGTATTTTAACCCAGTTATAAACATTGATCTTGTGGTTACAGAGATAAGGCGTCTGGAGACACAAGTGCAGTGATTGGCAGTGGAACTTTTGAGCTGTTTAGCTTCTAAAAATGGACATTTTGAATAAACTTTGCTTTTCTTCTCTATGTATGTGGCAGTGAAAATGGTGGATTATGTTAGTTTAAACATACAAAAAAGCTTTAAGGTAAGTTACTCTTAAACCAGCTGATTCCAAATTGGAGGATGAAGGAAAAAGGAATTTTCTGTTGAAAAAAAATTGCACATTCCTGTATAGCCATGTGAAACTCATACAGTCATCTCACCCTATTTTAGTCAGATAAATTTCTTTATTCTGTCCTGAGCATTCTGTGTATTTTCAAGCCTGCCTTAAAATCACTGACTGCTACAGCGATTTCTTTCTTTTTCTTTTTATACTTAGCATTACATACCAGCAGTGTGTTCCTCAACTTAAGTTTGCCAAGGGAATGCCCTTCCTGGATAGGCTTGATATTGAAAGAACTTCATTTATTTCAGTCTTCTTTATGTGTAAAGTTGTGACTACCCTATACACGGTCTCATAGCAGAGCTTGTTCCAAAATTCCTGCAGTTGGAGGCAAAGACTACTTGAATTTTCTTGTGTCTTGGAAAATGTGGTGATTACCATGGAAAATTTTTTATTCAGATCAGTTAGACTTCATCAATAGCTCATTTCATTCTCTCTTCTTGAATTCTGTTGCTAATTCTTGGATTCAGGGTTATCTCTTAAAAAGGATTATTTTGGAAAAGTGACCTGACACTGTAATTACTTATGGCAATATAATGTATGTATCTATGTCTGTGAGCAAATATTGACTGGAAGGTTCTTCATGTAAGCAGGATTGACCTTTGTTGATGTATGTTCTTTTGACTGAAGCAAAAGGTAAGATTTTTTTTTGAGAGCTTTGTCCCCTTGCATTCTGCATTGGTTTGTTCTTTTGTTTATTTCATTTGTATCAGTAAGATGAACTAAATTTGCCTATGAATATTTCTCAAGATTAAAGACCTCTTTTGAAATCTTCACTATTCCTACAGAGGTGGATTATTTTGTTTGGGTTTTGGTTTTTTTGAGGGTTTTTTTTTAATATTTAAGTACATGTCAGTAGCTTTGAATTGTGCAAACCTGTTCTCTAGCCCTGCATCTTTGAATAAGTTGAGATGGGTGAAAGTAGACATAAAACGCTCCTGGCTCTATAACTGTTAAAGTTAGCAGTTACAAAAAAGTGTATTATTCAGCAATTCAGGGCTGATTTCTCCTCCCAAAAGGTTAAAAATGTCTATGGAGTGACCCTAGCTAAAACCATCCTTACATCCTGATGAGGTATGTACACTTCTGAACTTCATAAACTCTTGCTGTGCAGGATCAAACACTTGTGGGAAAGCCAGTTGGTCCCAATGACTTCTACATGTTTTCATGTTTCTGTTTTGGTGATGGTTTGCATTTGCATTTTTAAATCTGGCTCTTAAGTTCTAAGGGTAGAACTCCTCCCTGTGCTTACAGGAAATTCAGGGTGTACAAAGAGTAAGGAGCTTGAGCCGTAACAAATAAGCAGCTGTTTAGAAAATTCTATTTAAAAAGTAAATGCTAGAAAAAAGGAATTATATTAGGCTTTCTTTAATGCAGGTAGGATTACTTAAGGTGAATGAGATTCAACAGTTAAATTAGGCTTTATAATAACTGTTTCACGTAGATGAGAGGCTCTTTGTGCTGACTCTGTCACTTCATGCACTTTTTCCTGTCAGTTCAAAGTTAACAAATGCTAAGTTAACAAATGCTTTTCCACGTTAGGGAGAAGTTTGGTTTGTATCTTACAGCCAGTGGAGAGGGGATAAAAAGTTCACAGCGAATGATATTATGAATCTGAAAAATCTGTGAATCTGAATATAAACAAAAATTAATATGGTTGGTTACTCCTTAAGCTGATAAACTCAGATTTCTGTTTAGTGAATAAAAGTGCATGGGAGAAGGTAAATAAGAGGAAAATGTTTACTTTGCCCATTCTGAGGTAGAGAGACTGAGGTGGCATGAAGGAGTATCAAGAAAGTGGAAAATCATTTGTTGTCATTACTGTGACCAAAAAAAATTGGTTTAGATTTAAATATATACAGAGTTATATATCTAATACCTACACAAAGGCTGAATCTCACCACACATAAAGTCTGGCCACAAAAGGTATTTTCTATGGTAGGGAGCTTTAGAAAAACATTTGGCAGCTTCACGGTCACATTCACATGCCATTTTTTGACATTTATCTTCTAGTGAGTCTGAAAGAAAACACAATAAGTTTTATATTAGTCTGAAGGAATTAAAAATACCAAATGGAATACCAAGAATTGCTGCCTCACGTTCCGTATTTGTCATACAATGTGTCGTAGATTTCAAGTGCAATAGGAGCTGTACTCAGCTTTGTAAGACTGAGAACCTGTGGATCAGTCAGTAATTACCAATCGTGGCAGGGGAAAACACAATATCCAGATAAAGGCTTAAATACTCTTCTTCCAGTTTTTTAATAAAGGAACTCTGATAACTGATCCCTCTTTAGAAAGTGGTATGTGACCCTCCCTGCCTTCCCTCTTGCTCTAGGGAAACTTGACTTTGGGTCCTGTCCATTCACATACCCTTTATAACTACTATAAGATATAGCATTAAAAATAATATATGGGGTATATACATGGCATGCAAAGATGTTCCATGTCCAGCCTGAATTGCCCACCTTTTTTTATTAAGGCGTTCAGTAAGAAGTTAGGTAAAGTGTGTTTGTGTGATAAAATCCATGTCTTGTCATGTTTGTTTTGTAATTGTAGTGTTGTAACTTAACAGATTTCTTGGCATGAGCGTTTCTTCTTGGCATGAACATTTTCTTCTACAGCAATGTATTTTGGCTTCAGTGTGCCAACCCAGAAGTGTGTGTTTTTTTCTCTCTGTAACTGTCTGTAAACTGAAGAATCCTTGATTACATTTCGTCTGAGTGTTTACCATTTTAAAAGCTTAGCCAAATCTCTGCTTGAGATTTGTCCAGGAGCAGAACAAGTGTTCAGTTTTGTGAATGAACTCAAATTCTGCCATGGAATGGAAGTGTTCTTAATGTGTATATGTTTATGCTGCAGCTAGCTGCCCTAAGAGCTACTCAACAGCATAAGTAGCATGAACACCATGATAGGATAAAAAATCAAAACATGTTAACTGAGAACTATTCCTTCTTCTATTCTTCTCCTGGTATTGCTCCAGACTTTATCTTCTCCATGCTACACCAGGAACTTTGTTTCCTGACAACATGCCTGCTATCTTGGCCAGCATTTTAAATATTGTCAGAAGCAGAATCTTTACAGCCAAATAAGGGTGGACTGTAACGTGATTAATTAGTGTGAGAGAGAAGAAGCTTTGTACATCTGGGGCAGGGGAAGAAATGAGCAAGTAGAGATTCGGAATGAGGTAGACACTTGGGCAAAGTAAAGGTTGAATGTGAAGGAGGAAAGGAAGTAATGTCAAAACTTTCATTTGTTTTCAGGTCAGGCAAATTCTAAATTGAGTTATGAAATGGAAGGTTTTTGTGTT
>WEIT01004304.1:52184-70298 GCA_013389985.1 Dryoscopus gambensis | reverse complement strand
CGGGCGGGGTGCGGGTCCCGGCAGCGGCGCCCTGCTCGGCAGCCCAGTGTGTAGGTGTGAGCCGCGGCGGCCGCGTGCCGGCTATAAAAGGCTGCTTTCTGCCCCGAGCCGGGTCCCCCGGAGCCCAAGTCCAAGCTGTGCTGTCCATCTGGCCAGAAGGGAGGAGCTGCCGCTGGAAGAGCCGGGGAGAGCTGGGACCTGTCACTCGGGCAGCGCAGCGCGGTGCGGGCACAGGGGGTCACACCCCGCAGGTCTCTGATGGGGGCCGCCTCTCCGCTCCTCCAGACCTTCCTGCCCTGGTAGCTATATTTTCTTTTTGAATTACAGCAGTTCCTAGGAGATTTAATCCAGATCTGAAGAGTAAAGCAGGAACTGTGTTGTAAGTTAGTCTAGCATCTAGTGGTTAATTATAACCAGCGCTGAAGACGTGCTCTATCCGGAGTCTGTATCAGCCAGACTTCATCTACTGATTGCTCCTTTCCTTGGATAACTAAAGAACAACCAGCTCCTAAACTGGTTACGGATATTTGTAGCTTGATAAAAACTTTTTAATTGTATCTCAAACAAAATGGACTCTCAAAGTGAGTATTTTTTGTACATTGTATTATAATTGCATATTTTTCCATTCCCTTTCAAACTCTTGTATTATTTTGTAAAACCTACAAGTATGTGCCTTATTCCAATCAGTTTCGTTGCCTCTCTCCACACACAGACAATACCACTTGCTTTTAAGTGAGTTTTTCTGTGCTCATACTTTGCAAGTATTTCTTCACACCCTTTATTATTGCACTAAAATCAGTGCATTTCCTGTCAGTTGTCAGCAACCAGGAGCCCCAGAATTTAGAGTACTGATTTTATGTGCATGTGTTTTGTCTTGTGGTGTTTATCCTTTTTTGGGGGGGGGCATTATTATATTCCAGGATATTACCCCCACTGGATCCCACTGAGGCCTACACTGCTAGGATATGGCAAGAGAAGTAAAACTAGGGTTTCTTTATGGAATTTACCAAAGACCTTTTCTTGGTCATGTCATCTTACTTTTGGAGAGCAGCTGGTACTTTGGTGGGGGGGTTTCGCGAACAGTATTTTCATCAAAGAAATAAAATCGTTTTTTCATGCACATACTGAAGGGTAATTCTACTTTTGCATTAAAATGCTCTGATTTCTGTGTTATAACATTCCTCTTTATTCAGGAGAGGTAGAAAATTGTATGTGGTATGATTCCAACAGGCAAAAAGCACGCACAGACAGATCAGATTTGGTTTTGTTATGCTCTCATTAATCCAGGCTCTCTGAAATGTTTGTGTTGGCACTGAAGTGAGGGTAGCGTGGGATAAAGGTGGAATATCAGTTGGAGGTGGGACATTGATATGCCATTGTGCACATGGCAGGCCTTTGTGCAACCACGTGCAGAACACCAGGCGAGGTGCGGCGGCTCAGCCAGGACTGTGCATGGCACTTGTCAGGGCAGAGGGTGATGGTGTGAACTCCACACAGCAGAAATGGGCAGGGTTCCCACCGGAGTGCTGGTGTTCTGCAGAGAGGGGAAGGTTGCTGGAGGCTTCCCGTGAAGCCCCGATGCCTCGCAGGTCTGTACCAAGCAGCCACAGGTACGGTGTGCTGGGACAGTGCTGCCAGCCCGTCCTTCTCCTTCCACCCCTGTGCCTGGCTCTGGCCAACATGGGGAGCACAGCTATCACCGTGTGTCCCAACACAGCCAGAGAGGATACTAGTGAAGTGGGTTGTGTGGCAACCAGAAAGGTTGTCCATGACCCTTATAAGTGTTGGTAGAAAACCCATCTATCGGGGATTTTTTTTTTTTAATTTTTTAAGATTTTGTTGCTATTGCCATCAACTGGGTCAGGGCAATTTTCCTATTACTCATGGAGTCACATCGCTAATTACTGTTACTCTGGTCTCGTACTGTCACTTATACTTCATTTGTTTACTGACTCTTCCGGTCAATAAGTCACACCTATTAGAACATTTTAATGGTGTCCGAGAGCTGGTTAATGAAACTTCCAGTTGAACAGTATCCCATCCAGCATACCATTGCATATGACAATGAAAACAGTATCCAAGGGAGCAAGATGAATTACATTGCATGTTGTTCTTCAGGACACTGCCTGATGCAATGTGTTCGTGCAGCTGATATGTTTTTCTCTGAAGAAAGGAAAGTAACCTTAAAACCACTGAAAAATCAAATGAGACTGAAATGCTGAGACTACAGCTGCTTCTATGAGAAAGTACACAAAGATCTGTAGGGACAAAAACTGTATGTAGCGATGAAGTAAGGAATGCAAGTCACGAGTTCTGATTCCCATGAGTGTAGTAAAAGTTCCAAGGAGAACATCTAGTGAAACAGGTGAGAGGAGAGGAAATCTGATAGAAGGAAATACTTTTATTGAGGTGGAGCTAGATTGTCCAGTTAATTGCCTGGCATGTGGCTAAGAAAATATACTAGTAACAGACTGGAAGTTCATAAGGATTACAATGATAGAGTCATATTTTTTAAAATTAGATTTAGTTCCCTTTAAATTTCTTAATTAAAAACATGTAGCAGTGTAGACTTGTCACATTTCTTTTTGTAGTGTTTCTTTTCTTCTATTTGAAGCACTTGGAAACTGGCCTAAGTCATATGTGACAAATGGCATTTCCCTCTTACTGATGAATTCTTTCTGTCTGTCAACTGGAGCTGTGCAGGGAGGGGGAGAAGCATTTGCTTTTCAAATATACTTTCTCAAAGGCTGCATGTGCCTTATGATTGCTTTAATTGTTTTTAAATCTGAGAAACAGATTAATATAATTGAGACACATGGTTCTACTGAGGAACATTCTCACAGCATAAAACTGTTACTGGCAAACTTGTTAAATGAGTTCTGAAAGCCTCATTTCTCCGTGTCCAGGATTATGTACATGCAGGAAAAGGACAACTATAATAACACAAATGTTAAAATGGTTATGGAAAGTGCTAGAATGGTCTAAAATATAGTTGATGTAAGTGCAAGTTATCCACTACCCTGTGATCAGGTGAAGGTAGTGATTTTGAGACCAGTGTAACAGTAGATTTATTGCTGACTAAACAGCTGAAAAGCTGTGTTTTTGGAGTAATAATAGTTCCATTAATTTTTTTTTCTTTGGTAAGAGCAGTTATCTTTCCTGAGAAATGAAAAAGCATGGCACCTACCTTGGTCATTTTTATATATACTCTGCATTTAGCTGTTGCGAACAAATGTACTGTTGCTGATGAGTATAGAAGTACTAGGGTCTGTAGGTGTGTAATCAAAGTCCTAAAAAATTAGGATCCTAAGCACATGGCAGTTAAACCATAGGACATACTTGCTGCCCCACTGAATTAATGAACTAATAAAGAATGGTGAAAGAAATTATTTTCCCATTGTTAGACACGGGAATGTGGGGGCAGGATGATTTGCTTAAGGTGCTTTATGATGGCTATAGCAGAGCTGGGAAACAGGAATTTGATGTTTTGCATCCCAGGTTAAGTCCCAGAGTGGGTTCTTCTGTGGCACTGACTCCTAGAGGAAAATGAGGAAAGAAGCACATGCCTTACTGTGATGGTATCAGAATGATTAAACCTGAAGAGTTGCTTCCCAACAGCTAAGTCAAATGACTGTGTTTACTTGTTGCAGTTCTTGGTAAATGGCTCTGAGCTATCCCACATTTTCTTAAACATTGGACTGGGACACATGTTCTACCTGGAATATATCCATTACAAGTGTATGTTCCTTCAGATACTTAATGTCCAAGTAGTATACAACTTCTTTATCATTGTTGTCTTCATAAAAATACCAAACCAAACAGCCTTAATTATCTGAGTATTTGTTTGGAAACATCCAGTGCCTTTGTTCCCATTTTTGGAGGTTTGGCTGGGTTTCCTCACTTTCATGTCCTTCCATTTTCTCTTAGTTCCTTTTCACAACCAATACTTCCTGTTTACTAATGTTTTCTTCAGCTCATGTTGTTGGTGATGTTGTCCCAAAATGTACAAGAGTTATAAAGTAAAGTTTGGAGAGACAAACTCCATGTGGAACATTAGCAAACATTCTGCTAAGCCATTTTATAGTATTTTGCGATGTACACGTGTTACCTCAAATCCAGTTCTAGCATACAGATGAAAATCCAACTTTAAGACTATATGAGTTTATAGCATAACCTGTAATGTCTCTGGTAATCGCAAGCCTCTGAGTAGCACAATATGTCCTGAGAGAATTTGGGGATCATATCTGTAACGTTGTCTTTTACAGCAATGTTGGCAGCAATGTTACACTGACCATGCTGCAAAAACACCGTGCGACTGCCCGTAACAGTTGTGTGCTAGAAAGGTTGTTACTACAGAAATATTTTTGAAACTGGCTATAATGTCTGCAGAGGAGCTGAATTACTTCTACAGTTTTTTTCTCTCTTCCTTCTGGTTTTGTTTTTTTCCTGTTCCCCAATCTCCCCTCTGCTCCTTAAGTACGATGGCTGTTAACACAGAGTCCATTCCGTGTGTACAACCACCCAGGCAAGTAATGAGACGGCAAGAACATCCTCAGAGCACCACGCATTTACTGATGCAGTTCTGTCCATTTTTATGGCATGGAATTATATTGCCTGTCTTTGAGCAAAGGCACACGCTGGAGATGCTGGGGAAGGACTCTATAAATAACTTTCAGCTTGCTTGGCTCTTAGGTTCTGACAGTCATCTCTGCCTCCCAGAAGATTTGCACTCTCTAAGTCAAGTTCTACATTTGGCTTTTTGCACCCCCAAAAAAAGCCCAGGGCCTGCTTCTTGTGGAATCCAGGGCTACTTCTCATTTTTATATCTTGAGAAAAAAAGACTTGGCAATGCAACGTGTGCATTTTCCTAAAACAAAATTTGAAGTCTCCAGCATATGTCTGAAAGCATATTTTACTTTCTTTCTTTATATAGGTTACATCAACTTGGATTCTTGAAATGGCTGATGTAATGACCAGGATGATGGGATAGACTGACCTCTCAGCACATTTGTGGGTGATACCAAATTGGGGGGAGTGGCTGATACACTGGAAGGCAGGGCTGCTGCTCAGACAGACCTAGTCAGACTGGAAAAATGAGCTCTTGGGGACCTCATGAAGTTCAGCAAAGGCAAATGCAAAGCCCTGCAACTGGGCTGGCGTAGCCCCACAAAGTGGGACAGGCTGGGAACTGACTGGATAGAGAACAGCTTTGTAGAAAAGGAGCTGAGGGTCGTGGTGGACAAATGAATGGGAGTCAACCATGTGCTCTTGAAGCGAATGTGCCCAGCTGCAAACTGGGCTGAGCACCACTGGTGGGTTTAGAGGGAGCTGATGCTTCTCTCCATCTGACACTTGGGCCACTACATCTGCAGCTCTGTGTCTCGTTTTAAGAAAGCCATTGAAACACTAAAGCAAGGCTAGTGAAGGCCACCAAGCTGCTCAGTTGGCTGCAGTTCATGGCATACAAGAAGAGAGAGCTGGATTTGCTCAGGTGTAAAGGAGATGGTGAGTGGAGATCATCGTGCTGTGTACCACTTCCTACTGGGAGGGTGTATAAGAGATGGAGCCACATTTTTTCCAGAGGTGCTCCAAGAAGCAATGAGCACAACCTACAACAATTCAATATAGGAAACGTTTTTTTTTTTTTTAAGGATCAAATACTGAAACAACTTGCCCAGAGAGGCTATGCAAACTCCATCCTTAGAGATGTACGTAACTCAACAGAACATGACTAAAAGCAAATTTAGCCCTGCTTTAACAGGACCTGCCATGAGGAGAAAGTTGGACTACAGAACCTGCAGAAGTCCCTTGCCACCTACGCGATTCGGATATTGTGATGTGATAGCAGATACCTCCAAATTAGCAGTTCCACCCTGCCAGGGAAAGAGACTCCAATATCACTTCCTTTTGCCTAAATGTTTTTATGAAACCATGGCCTGTAGGCCGGGAAGGCCTGTTCTGCAATAACAAATTAATTGATAATAATTTTTTCCATATATCACCAAGTAAAATATGCAAATACACTGGGGAAGTCATCTGTACTGAATTCAAAGAGACTAGAGATTTTGCCCGCTTTTATTATCTAGACAGCTTTGTCACAAACAGAAGCGGTGCCCTTTTCATGAAGAACTACTTTCCTACCATTTTAACTCACTGTTATGAAATCCCATTTCTATGCCCTTGTCCTTGTTAACCATTTCAGAATCTTCTTCCAGTTCTATTTTTACTGAGACTGGGGCGAGGCTGCAGAATTGAATGCAGTATCCAGGGTGGAGACAGAACATGGATTTATAGAGACTGCAGGCTATATTTCATTTAAGAGAGAAGAAAAAGAAATCCACAGTTTTGCGTAACTTTTCCTTTTACCATGTCTACTGGCTTTTCTTTGTCTCTAAATGCTTTAAAGTGCTTGAAAATATAATGAAGATTTTTGTTACCTGTTTATTTGTTCACCTCTTAGTTGTTTTGTCCTTCACCCTGTCAACAGTGAACACCGTATTGGGTGGTCTGCTTGTCTTGCAGCTTTCTTTCAGGACCTGTCTTTCTTGCTGCTCCTCAGCTGTGCAGTTTTGTGGCAACTGAACCCTTGTCAGGATAAACCCCCTAAGTAATGTGTCCATCAAAGGAAAGGTGAGTAGAGTGTAGCCCTCATCTGTTCCAGGCTAATCTGCACAAGAGCCCTCTGTCTTTAAACTCTTTAAACACCGGCCAGACTGCTTTGGGAACTGGGAAGTTACTGAATGTTTGTTGAGGGTCCGAAAATCCCTGGAAGTACTGAGGGGTAGGGAACGCCGGGATTAGCCAGAGAATTTAAGAGTAGGAAAGAAGTGAGTATAGGAAAACTTGGATCTTAAGACATGTAAGATCAAAAAGGTGCTAAATAGTGCTGAAGAACTGAGTATGTGCCACTTGTCAAGTGGGCTCTGAATCTCTCATCTCCAAATCTCTGTGGGATGGTCTCCTGATTTTATTCTTTGCTTTTGCAGAGTGGTTGGGATGAGGAGTAACTGAACCAGAGAACTGTCAGCACCAACATCATGATTTGCTATTCCTGAATTAAACCAGATACTTCAAATCAGCCAAAAAACGCAAGAGTCATTTGCTGAGAGTATGCACAGAGTGCCAGTGCAAAACAGGTAGGGTGATGTTCAATAAAATGTTTAGGCATCAGCAGCTGTCTGATTTTCAGTGAGAAGTGGGGACTCAACAGAAAGTAAGAGTTTAAATGCATTCTCAAATCTGGGCCAACATGACAAATTTATTATGTTTTCTATGTAGACCTATTTTCCACTGCAGTGGAAGGCAACAAATGCCATGGGTACTATACAATATAAACAAATTAGAACAATTTATATAACCTATAATTATAAAGACTTAAGCTTATGTTTCTTTGAAGTATCAATTACTGGCTAAAGAATAATTTTTCCTAAAACTAAGAAAGATTTTATAATTCGATAGACTTTATATTTCCTTTTACAAGATCAATTATGGACAAAAGAAGACATATTCAGGACACTTAAGAGCAGAAGACTTGTAGACTCATTGCCACAAAGAGCTAAGGAAACAGTGGAGTGTGAAGGAAGCTGCTGAATTGAAGTCCCAGTACCTTGTACATGTGACAGTGCTCAGGGAAGATGATATTTAACTCTTACAGAGTTCAATGAATCTTCAAAGACATATAGAAATGTTGCATAATTTCCGTAGTACAGATGGAAAACTAGCACACCAAGGGTTTGGCAGTCTTCAGACTTAGTCATTCTTTTTGATTTCATTTTAACACAAGAAAGATGATCTGTGGGTGACCAAGCACTGGAACAGATTGCCCAGGGTGGCTGTAGAGCTTCCCTCACTGGAGATATTCCAGAACCATCTGGATGCAATCCCGTGCCATGTGCTCTGGGATGACCCTTGCTTGAGTAGGGAAGTTAGACTGTACGGCCCACTGTGGTCCCCTCCTACCTTACCCATTCTATGATTCTCTGACCTAATCCAAATACATAAATTGCTTCCTTGGTTTCATATAAAACAAATTCCTCATGGTGATACTATATTTACAGAATTTCATAGCGAGCCATCTAGAAAAACTCTTACCTACAGGTCCCGTAACTAATAAAGTTCATACCACCCTAAACACATAGAGCTGTATTCTTTAAAATAACATGTATGAAGACTATTGTTCCTACATATAAAGGAGAAAAAGTTTTAATTTCATATGAAATGCCATCATAAAATTAAGAAACCCAATGCCATGAACTACCCCATTTGTACCAGCAGGGATGGAACCACCATTCTCTTTGCATTTACTATACAGAATGAGGGAGTTTGCTGTGCTATGTGTACCAGGCCTTGCTAACTGGCATCAGAATGTGCAAGACAGAAAGGAAAAAAGGGAGTGAGGGATCAGTCCTAGTAAAGCTTTAAAATGAACAGATTTATCTTCAGCTGTTAGAGGTGTGAGTTGTCGCCATAGGACACGAGAAAGAACGAAACTCACACGAAGATGTCCGAAGGGGGAATTGCCCCTGAGTTTTAATTTCCTCAGTGTATATAGATTTCTTAACCATGACAGCGGATTGGGAGACGGGTTTGCCACCTCTCCATCCACACTGGTTAAACAGACAGTCCATCAGCTTTTCTCCTCATAGCATAGGAATTCATAACAAAGGAACAGTTAAGTAAACATTGGCTATTATTTACATGAAAGCTGTGAGAATCTCTGACTCTGAGAATGTAAATATCAGAAGGCTGAAAAAGCTAGGGCAACATGGAGTCTTACTAAATAGATTTAAATTCTGCTGAGTACTTATCCTACAATATATATATAGCATCTAGTCAAAGGTGGTCTTGGAACTAGCAGTCAAAAAGTGACTGGGAACAAAGTAGTTCATTTCTCTGACTCCTTCTTTGATAGCTTTCTAGTTTCAAGTCTAGGTTATAGCTTTCACTGATTAGCCTTTTAAATAAACAGACATTTTCCCAAATAGCCAAATTACAGTGTTCATGGAAGTCTTTCAGTTGGTAGGCACTAAATATATTTTTTCCTTTTTTTGGTGTCAACCAGCACATTTTAATTGTGTCTCAGTTACTTTACTGTAAGTATCTTCATCTAAATTATGCTGAATGATAAAAATTTTGTCTAGCTTCTTTTCATGACTGTGACATCCCAAAAATAGGACTAATATGGTGCATACAAACTTTTATGATCACCATATTCAGATTATCTTTTAAAATAAACATCTTATACATACTTGACATTTTGACTTCACAGAACAAAACAGTTCTGCATACATGGAGTATTCTGAATTTTGTGTGTCTGCATATAGGATCTGCATACTTAAACTTAATGGTGATTTGATGCTGCTGGGAGACTCACAACCACCTAACTTCCCAATTCTGTTTGCAATTCTTTAATGCCACATTGATGTTTTAATATTCCTCTAGTTATTTCCTCTCTCAGAAAGAAGAAAAGATAAACCCTTATTAGTTTATGCGCCACGTAATCCCTAGGAAGGATTTGCCTGGGACAGATAATCTTTGCTTGTGTTCAAGTCTTATATAGAATGGAGGGTCAACTTAATTACATAAGCAAGCCTAATTTTTATTCCGTAAAATAGTATACTGAATTTTTGTTTAGATTGATTCTTTCTGACAGCCAAACAAAACAAAACAAAACAAAACCCTGAATAGTTTTTATCCAAAAAACTAACGGCCAATACTGCACATCACTCTTCCAAATGCACAGACATTCACGGATCATTGTGTGCAGAGATGCTGCTGAACATCCATTTTCTTCCCATCAACTGGTCTTTTTCATTTACTTATTTTTGTTGAAGCAACACATAGTTTGTCTATGGATGCGTGCAAATACGTTTTGCATATTCATACAATAAAGTAGAATTAAAATGTAAAGCAATGTAAACTAGTTAATTCTCTGAAATTACTTCATTCCTGTTCCTAGGGAAGGGAAAGAATCTTAAGAACTAAATAAAGCAAGCATTAAAGGATCACTTGTTTCATATAATGAGAGAAACATTTCCTACCATAGCACATATATTGCATCCCCCTGCTCAGTTTTCTGTAATCTGCATAATTAGCTGATTACTGCACAACTGGAAGGACTGGAATTAGGTGGGTCCTTTTTATGATCATTATGACAGCAAGTTGAAGAAAGAGGAGGAGCTGCAGCAGTCCTAATTTTACTTGAAATACTGGACTTAGAAACCTATATGAGAACACCGAGCAGCAGCCAAACAAGGAGACAGGTTGCCCTTGAAACAAGTGTCACTGCTCACTGCTGTGCTGCTGCTTTCAAGTTTTTGTCTTTGAATTTTGTTTTTCATCTCTCTGTTCTGGCCTCTGTCCATCATCTTTTTATCTCTGGCTTCTTAAGTCACTTGTCATTTGTTCAAGGAGCTGAAGGTCAGATCATCTGATCTGACTTTATGCCATAGGCCCTGAAATTTCTTGTACCAGCCCAAGTAATTTCTCTTTGAGCAAGGCAAATTTTCTACCTGCTTACATATAATTAAATTTGGAGTCACACAACATTAGAAGATAAGAATTTCCTGTTCTGTTATCAGAAGAGCATCTTGTAAGGGGCCTGTGTCTGGAAAAAGGCTGAATGGAGTAGGCACCAGAGGTAGAGACGGGACAGCCCAATTAGGGAAAGATTTATTTAAAACTGAATGACTTACAGTAAGATGGGACTACACACATTTGGAGTGGGTCATTTTTTTACAGTAAAAATAAAATTTAATAAACACTACTTTTTTTAACTCCTCAGAAAAAAAGTAGGCTAGTCATTCAAGTATTTTTTATAAGCAATAATTCAGACCTTTGAAAAAAGGAAGGAATGGTAATAAGTTCAATACTAAAATGTTTCAACTGACCATCAGAGAAGGTGTAGTCTTCAGAAAATATAAATAAAATATAAACAGTATTTGTTACAGGTTAGGTTCTGACTTCAGTTAAATCAGTACATACCTAAAAGGTAACAAAAATGTATAAAATTATCTAATGCCTGAAATTCAGCAGTTTACAGAAGAAAACACATTTTAAAATTAAATAAATCATCACAGCTGATAAGTCCCATTTTGCAAATTTAAGTAGTGAGACCCAGTTTTACTGAAGCTCTCTACAAAGTCAGTGGCAAGGTGCAAATTTGAAGAGCCCAGCTGCTTGTCATTTTCTGTGCTAAAGTGTGCTGGTGCTGCTTATTGATCAAGAATAACAATGCCGTGGTTTTAAAGAAAGGCTGACATGCCCAGACTACATGTATATAGAAAAACCTCAGAAGGCAGGCAACATTTCCTTTTAAAATAGCTTCTAACAATGCTTTAGTATAATTATACATGCTCCAGACTGAGGTTTGGAAGAATGTTAACTCTCCTGTCAATTAAAAACCTCCTTTTGTATGCAGCCAATGGGTAGGGTGCCACATTTGAGAGTGCAGCATTCAAGTTAAAACCTCAACCATCCAAGGTTTGTTTTGAGTCTTACAGCACACAAACGTAAACCTCAAATTTTGTGGAAGCCTACATTGTCAGAAGCACAAAAATGGATTTATAAAACAGATTTTAAAAGCATGAAAAAAGTCAAAAGTTGATTAGAGTGAAATATGAGAAACAGCAGGACTCTGACTGTTGTAGCAACTTCAATCTTAATGGCACTGCAATTCTGTTGCAATTGCAATTGTTTCCTAAAAACATTACCCCATGTATCTATGCCCTACCTTGCAATAGCTGTGTGGACTAAGGCTCTTGTGAAAGGTCTTGCTGCTCCATCAGTGCTATTATTTGTAATTGCTACCATAAATTGCCTATTCTTCTGGTTCCTCTTCCATACTTCAGAATTAGAACTCCATGAGACTAAGGATACTGTGTCAGTCTGTTAGTCCACTGTCATGGAACTCTCATCACTTCTGAAAGTGCCTGTTTGTAGGAGTAATCTGGATACACCTGGATGCTCCCAATTCAGCTCCCAGCTGCAGTTATGTCAGCACTACTAAATTAGGCTGTGCTAACACAGTAGTTCACACTTGCTTCCCAAAAGTCTTGAGCAGTGTGCTTACTAGGGAATACTGACTCTTTCAAAGAAGAAAATGTGCTAACCTTATTTTTAGATATATTAATTTCTTAATTCTCTGAGGAATCACTAATTTCCAAGCATTGTGTTGCTTATATGGCAGATCAATTTTAGCCTGAGATTTTATATTTTTAGGGTCATATTGGTTTGAATGCTGGACAGAGGGATGCAACGTACAATTCTTTACAGAAACTACTTTCCTAGGGTACCTACAGCATTCACAGGGTCATGGAATGGTTTGGGTTGGAAGAAACCTTAAAGATTATCTTGTTCCAACCCACTCTGTCACAGGCAGGGACACATTCCACTAGCACAGGTTGCTTTAGGGATGCATTCAAAGAATTCTCATGCTTTCCTGCTCTACTTGTTTCGTTTCCTTAAAATGCTAATCCTTCTAGTTTGACAAACAGTTAAAATACTCTTAACCCTTTTTGTATTTTAAAACACTTACTTGCCCAAGAAAAGTCAAGAACTGAAATGAAGATTGCCAGGAAGGAACGAAGGGTGAATTCTACAAATAAATTTTATCTGGAAAAGTGTGAGTGTTTTAGGAGGGTGGGGAGACTTTTCTCCCCTGCCCTCTGAAGAAGATGTATTTGAATCCTGTATTTCAGTAATGATTTTAAAGAAAACAAAAACAGCTCTTACCAGTTCAATGCTCAGCAATATAAAATCATAAGCAAGTACACTGAATGCATCAGCTAACTTCATTCTCCTTGTGTTTCTGCAGAGGTATTTTCTTTGGAAGACCCTAGTTAAGTCTGGCCACTCCTTATTTAAAGTTTTATTTAAATTCAGAATTATTCAGTGCATATATAAAATTGTTAGTTTTGTAACATGGCTTTTGTTTCATTACATTTCAGGACACATTATTAAATATTTTTTCCAGTATTTTTGCAACATGAAGCAGAATGATAGAAAACAAAAAGCAAACATTACTGTTAGGGACTTGAAACTCCAATTGCTTGCAAAGTGTGAGAAGTCAATCTGAAGAATTCCTAAAATATGTTTTTATACTCAGACAGCTTGAAGACACTTTGCCGTTGTTACTAGTGCTTGTAAACCTGAGTTTTGGATGACTCCTTGACCTTTTGGAATAAGTATGACAGTTAAGATAAGCTGATGAATAAATGCTTATCCTGTTTGCAGAAATTAGGGTATTGGTCTATAGCTGAGCATCATGGTGACATTCTCTAGATGAACGGCCTGAGCTTCCTCCATAGTACATGGAGAGAGCTGAGAACTCATAAGAGCCAATATGATCATTGGGGAATTTGTGTTTTAGCCACATGGATTTGATTAAGCAAGGCAGAAAGGTGTAACATTTAGCCCCTTTGACCTCAGATTGCAGGGAAGCAGACTCAGTGCTGATGTGTTAATAGCTTTCAGGATATGAGAGATACAGTTTAGAGGCTTTGAAGATGTTTAACCTACTTAGCTCACCTACAAAAAGGATAATCTGATTGCCAGCTTCAAGAGGATTGCAAGCAACCCTCAGCAGTCTCGTGCAAAACTTGCTTCAGAGAGATCATTCCTGCTCAGCGTAACCTAACTCACCAAGTGTGTGTTTGATTTAGCACTCCATTGTGGCTCAAAAGTGAGCCAAACGGAATGTCCCATGGACTGTGCTTTGGTCCATTTAATAGAGCTGTCTCAGAGCATGGGAATCCTTTGGGGAATAAGACAGGAAGGTGTGCTCCAACCACGACACTCAACCTGTGTTTGGACTAAAGCCAAAGTTAACCCCTGAAATGTGCACTGGGGCTGAGCATTCAACAGCTACACAACATTTGCTTTCCAAAAGGGTTTCATTTGGACGAGTCTGCTTGCACACAGGCATGAGCACGTGCAAAGTCAGCAGCACCAGCACACACCGTCCTCCCTGGTCTCTCCTGGACAGCTTGTACTAAATATACACTTCTAAAAGTCATACTAATTTGCCTTTGACATTACGAAGAGATTGAGACCTTCTAGATCTTGGCAAAGCTAAAAAACAAAGAAAGGTTTTTTTGCTATTCTGGTAGAAAACTCCCTGTGGAGAGAGGTATTCCTCAGTTCTGCTGTGTTACTTGGCAAAGCACCATTCTTAAACTGAATTAGACTACAAACCACTGTTTTCCTCTCCCCCATCTTCTTTATGGGCAGATTTAAACCTCATATATAACCTATGATAGAAAAGAGATCAATTCACTTTACCCCTATTCCATCTTTTCACTTACAGCAGAGTTCTCTAGCATTAAAGACCTGTAGTAATCAACCTATAAATACAAAGCAGAGCAAATATGGACAAGGTCAGGTGAAAAATCAAGCTACTGAAGGTAACTAAACATAGATCTAAAGCACAGCTACGAGCATTATGCATTGAATAAAACACTTCCTGAGTTTCATGCTCACAGTGGATACAGTAACAGTTTCTGTCTTCCAAAGGAAGTAATCAGACACACCTTATATTGCTAAATTAGTTGGTGCAGCCACAGTTACAGAAAAGCAAATGATAAAATTGAGACGTGATGTAAACAGCTGAAGCTCATGATAATGGGTTAGCTAGTTACAACAGTGAGGTAAATATTGCATTAGCAAACAGGTCAGAAAATAGGTGTAATTTTCCTCATCTTAATCTCCAAACCCTGTTTATTACATATAAATAAGACAGCAGTTCTGAGAAATTGGAATTGAATAAAATAATCCAATAGCATAAGACATAGATTGCTATATTTAATCATTCCTAACCATAATAAAATAACAAGGAAAAAAAGGGGTTTTTTTAAAGGGTAGGAAAAGTCTTAGTATTTTTTTAGAGAAACTGAAAGACTAACATAATATTAACAAAATGAAAAGTGTCTCTGCAAGAAGAGTTGACAAACTAAAAACTTCATTATGTGCTTCCCTTGAATCCCTGAAGTATGTTGATATAAATAAAACAGTATCTCATTTTTCAAGACAGATCCTGCACTTGCAGAAAGGGTCCTTATCTCACTGGGCATGAAGTGAGAACTGCTCACAGAACTATCTGAACCTCTGACTGCTCATTACCTCTAATCAGCTAGCATAGATAAATTATTGTTAAATCAAGAATTGAAGCAATGTTTATATGATTCCTATTGAAATATAGCCTTTTTGTCCACACAGATACATCTCTCTGATAGTAAGAAATTTTGCAAATGTATGACTATCTTAAGCAAATAGCAAAGCACCTTAAAAGATTTACAGATCTTAAGAGTATGCAGTGTTAAGGCTCAGTAAGGTGGAAAACTGAATTTAACCTACTGAGAGGGTGCAGAACAGAACTTTTATTTGAATCAGCCTCTCAAATTTATTTACTCTTTAGTATTCCTTGTTTGAATTACTACTGAATCTTCCATTTCATTTTTAAACCACATTTTCAAAGCTCTGTGTGTGTGGCTCTGCAAATGAATCTTGAATTTTGTAGTCCAGCAAAAAGCTTTATTTGCATTATTTGCTTTATTTGTTTTACATACATTGGACAACTAATGCTTAGGAAGGCTATCTTAGCGAGGCACCTTGATTGTAATGATTAAAAAATTAACTAGGGCATTTTTAGAACAGGGTGCTAGAAGAGAGGGTTTGTGTATTTGCTCTAGAGGGATTTTCAGGAATGGCTTCAGTTTTGCCACTCTTTCTTTCAAAGTGCGTGTGTCACCGTCAGGAGACAGTCTAAGCTGTAACACCACCCACAGCCTAACAATTTTGTCTCTTATCCTACCCCCCGCCAAAGTGAGATGGTGCAGTTCGATTTGTTGCCAAACATACTGAGAGGTTTGAGTAACTTAGATACCTCAGGGAGTACAGGTAGCTGGGGAAAAAAACCTGGATCCATCTCCCACCTGCCCATTAGAACGGTTACCACCCTTTAGAGAAGGTTAAACACAGAGACTGGCATTACCCCACACCCTTTTTGTTTTCTTCTTCTGGCTAACAGAATATCTCTAACCAGTCACCCGTTTGAAAAATGGTTTTGTGTTTTTTCTGTTCACATCCTCATTAGAGCAGTCATCCATAACTTTGTCGCAACACAACATATTTTACTCATGACTCTCCTGTGAAGCTATCCTGAGGCCTGAAGCTAATGCTCCTGATGGTGGCTGGCAGGAACATAATCCATCTTAGCCCCACTTAATATGTCTGGTTTCTGTGTGCTCAACCAGTGCACTGAAATGGCTTGACTTTTTTATTTTTTTTATTTTTTTTTTATTATTTTTTTTTATTTTTTTAATTCACGCAATCCTTTCTAACGCTGAACCTTCCAACCCAGAGGAATCCTTGTTCCTCGCCCGCCACGGGCCGGGTCACACACGCCCCGGGAGGGACTCGCTCCCCCTGCTGGCCCGTGGCAGCGAAATTCCCCTTGGATCGAGCGAGATGAGATGATCCACGGCGAGGCGCTACGAAATGGCTGCTCACGAGGGTTTGATTTTTGCCGTGGATTACGATTGAGACATTGAAATCAATCCAAGATACTATATATTGTAAAAACCCACAGGTGTTTCACTGCCTTCCAGCAATTACAACAAAATTTCAACGTGCAAGAAATCTTAAAATCATTTTAAAAATGCTAAATAGTTTCCCAAGGAAACTAAAGGTTCATAGGTGACATCGGGCTCATACCATAGAAGTTACAGTTTAACTTGCCCTGGCTGTTGTCAAATACTCTGCTCCCCCTCCACCACGGTCAGTCTCCCAGCGATAGCAGAAATCACGTCTCTGCCAGGGCAAGAATGGTATGCAAAAAGCAACTGAACTTCAGCGGTTGCTGGAGTGACAAGTCACAAACACAGCTTTGCAACATCCCATTGGTGTACCTGGAAGATATTGATACACTGTTTAGCTCAAGTCTGAGGGTAACCAAGTTATAATATATAGATGTTAAAGAAAGAATAAGCAAAAAAGTTTAAAACCCCACCACAACCTCTTCATTCATACAGAGGTAAGTGTTGTCTACTGTAGGATATTTTTTCTTGCATGGATTAAAAAAAAATGTACAGACTGATGTAGTTGCTGCTAAAGTAAAAGTCATCCTATTTTCATGGCTCAAATCCATAATTTGACTGATAAGTGCTGGAGATTATAATGTAAAATTTCATTAGCATTTAAAAAGGAAAAGCTTTTGCTGTTTCAGTGATGCAGTGGGTCAGGGTTTTCAAAAGCATGGCATCACATGACAACAAATAAAATACCACAAAGAGCATAACTTGCATGCAATAATCAATGTTTTATCACAGCGATATTAAGAATCCGTCACTACCAACAAAAAAGCAGAAACAAAACCTAATACTGGCAATCCCTTCAGTGACAGTCCTCCTCCATATGCTGGCCAGCTACAAGCAAGTGCCGTAGATCTCCCTGTTGTGGTGAGAGATGTTCACTCACCTCTGGGCATCCTAAGCAAAAGAGCGGTGTCAAGGAGTGGCAGAAAACTGAACAATAGCCACCAACTGCAAATTGAGTTTTAGAATGGATTACATTAGACTATATTTAATTTATACACGATTACTTTGCCTAAAGAGCAGTATTTTGGTTAAGTCACCTTTGGAAAAGAATTGTTCCTACTCGAATTTAGTTCCATTTAATTTTGCATAAAGTTCTAATATGGTTTAAGTATTGCAGTTTGGTTAATTCAGGTCAAAACCCCCAAGCACACCTTCACCAAAGGAATTCTCCTTTTCATATCTTGTTTTGTATAAAGCTCTTTCTTGGTGAAATTTTATAGAATCTATACCTTCTTTGTTGTGGAATATTTCTGTAGTGGTTTTAGGAGGTTTTTTTTGGTGTTCTTTTGTTTTCCTCTTAAGAAATTTTTCCGCATGCTCAGGGATAATTGCTGGGTGCTTAAGAGAGACAAAAAGACCTGGCCACATGTGGAGGGGTCCAGCTGTCCTTTTACTTTTTTTTTTTTTTCCTCAGGTGGGGGCGGAGATGCCGTGAGATTTGAACTGGGAAAAGGGGGTTGGGTACGGGGCCTGGGGCTCTTTGTTCTGCCGGCGTTCGGAGGGAGGGAGAAGCTGCGGCCGC
>WEIT01004304.1:37839-48275 GCA_013389985.1 Dryoscopus gambensis | reverse complement strand
GCGAACAAAGGCGGCGGGCGGGCGCGGCGCGCTGGGGCAGCACGGCCGGCGGGTTGGGAGCTCTCCTGTTGCGCCGTGACTGGAACCAAGCGCGGAGAGCGCTGACAGTGGCCGGGCCGGTGCCCGTCCTCTGCCCACGTTCCCCCGGGACGAGTTTTTGGGGCTTTCCGTGCTAACAAGTGCGCGGTGACTCGTGTCGTTCCTGCAGCCCGGGGAGGGTGCCCGTGCGCCCGGCTTTCGGTGCGCTCGGGCAGCTCCGGGCGGCAGCGCTGGAAGGGTTTTGTTACGGAAAGTCAGAACTGTCTTACAGGAAGTGGGAAAGAAACCCCAAACCAACCCCAAAACCAAAACCAGCAAAGAAACTCAAATATTGTCGATTGTAGTCATCAAAATCGGGTATCAAAGTTTATCTTGGTTTAAATCCTGTTGATAAATATAGATTATTGGTAAGATGCTCCTCTTTTCACGTTTTTGGATCTGTTCTTTACTGAAATATCTGAGAGAACCATAAACCGAAGTCTTCCAGCCCCACTTAATTTCCTGGGGAAATGAAGTGACTTCACAAAGCGTCTTTGTTTTCTCCTGTTTTTTATGTGGATTTAAAAAAAATATGTAGCAAAGTCGTGAAAATAGAAAATAAATCTTGAACAGTATCTTATTATTTTGTGGGTAGGGAACGAGTGGGAGGAGATGCAACTAAATACCGAAGGTAATTAAAGAGTGGGAAATGAGTAGGTCTTAAATTACTGCTATATATTCTGTTTGCTTTTATTCAGATATTTCATTTTGACTACAGTCAAGGTCACTTTTCAGAAATAAAAAGTGGAACTGAGTTATGTCTGTGTTAGGTGGTTTTTTGAGCTGACATAACAGAATTCTGTGATTGTGGCCAGAAGTATTAGATTAAGCAGAGGAGTTAACGCGGAACTATTAAAATGTATATTGTGTAATGTTTTTCCTGTTTCTCCCCCGGTATCTTGCATGTTTGAAATGTCTCATATAACGGTTCAATGATGCATGAACATGAACATAAAGTCTTTTGTGCTCTCTCTGTCTGAGGAACATATTTGTTCTATACAGATTTTGTTTTAAGATTTCTGTTTTGTTTTTTTTTTTATTTTGGTGCCAGTCCAAGTTTGATGAGTTTACAATCTCTGTAAGGCACGCTTTGGTTTGCACTGTAGTTTATTATGTGTAATTATGCTTTTAATCTGTCAGGTGTTTGTGATGGGCAATAAAACAACTTTGACAAGTCTGCTTTCTGACAAGGCTTATTCTATGATGACATGCTCCATGTCCAGTTGGATCCTTGGCTGGATTGGAGCTGGGAGTGGTGGAGATGTTTGTGTTGGTGGCATCTCTTGAGGAAGCAGTTTGGGTGTAGCTGCCTGTGTGCCACCTCTCACCTGGCTCTGTCGAGGCAGAGTTCTGCTTTCCTGTGCCCCTGGGGTGGGAATTACACGTATTTAGCTTTTGGATCCTGAATATATTGTGCTTGTTGCTGCTGTTAGTGGTGCAGGAGGTAGCAGCAGAGATAGGCTTTTGCTTCGTGTAGGTGAAAGGGATTTATACTGCCTGCCTTTTAGTCATATCTTCACTCCTGCTGTTCTGTTTCAGTCTTGCTCATCTCTTTGCAGTATTCCCTTTACTCTAGGGTGTAACTTCTCTGGAGTACAGTTTTCCTATATGGAAGCATTGGTGAACTGTTTGTGGTGTTTTATACACAGGCTTCTGGTTTCACAGCGTCTGACCAAAGTTTTGAGGTATGATGGTGTAGATGATGGGTTAATTTCTGACAGAATTGAGAGGGAGAAGGCTGATGCTAGAATACAGAAGGGGTCTCTTCACTTGGCATGATTTTACTCTGTAATTCAGCTGAACCGCTGAGGCTGGTAGAGATCTATCAACCTCAGTAATGATAAAATTTTCAATGTGCTTTATACTGTACAGAGATCTAATTTGAGATTCATGTAACCTAGTAATTGTGTTAATAGTGAACTCGGTGATACATGGCAAGAGGATATGTTCCTGTAATTTGAAAGAACACGTCTATACACTGTCCTTGCTTTGTAAGTTTTAGTTCTGTGGAGAGGGAAGTGCAGCAAGGATCATTGACTTCCAGTTTTCAGCATTTAGGCCTAAAGGTGCAGAGAATACTTACTTGAAGTATTTATAATAGCCAGAGCCATAAATATCTACAACAAACAATAACAGAATTATTTGGTCAGCTGAAGGTCATTAATTCCCAGGGGGCTATTTCTGGTCCCCAAATGATGTTACGCTTTTTCACAGCATTCTCCATTCATCTCTAAATAAGCAATGTGCCGATCTCTGTGCAGGAGGAGAAAGGATCAGTCCTTCCCAGTTCCCTGGCCTTTGAGACTGAATTTTCAACTTGGGGAGCTTGGGTGCATGGCAAACTGTAGATAGTTGCTCTCTGGTCCTGCAGTTTAGGAATGGAAAGGCTCGTGTGGCCTTCCTTTTTACAATAGCCAGGGCCTGTATTCCTTCTACAGAAAACCTCATTTTCTACATTCTGTATGAATTTATTCACTTGTGTTCCAAAGATTTGCTTTGCAAAGGTAGTCTCGCAATTGTATTCAGAGCCCTTCTGCCTGAATATGGCTCATGGTATGTGCTAGATATTGGGAATGTCCTTTAAAATGTGTCTTGAATGCCTTAGAAGTGCCAGAATACAGAAAAGAAGAAAACTGTATTGCCATGTGCTGGAAGGAAGGCAAATAACCAGGAAGAGGCAGGCATAAGTGGTTTTGTATAAGAGAGAAGGGGAGGTATTCCTGTGTGCCTGCACTGGCCCAAACTGTTGTCCTTCATGTCCCTTGTTTGTGTAAGTGAACCGGCATCTGTCAGAGAAGGTGTCACTTGCAGGGTGCTTTCTGTCACTTGGCTTCTGCTTCTTGGAAACAGGATTAGTTAAAGCCTGTGATGAAGATAAAATGGGATAAATTGTTCTTTAAAATGTTTGGGTTGAGGCAGCCTTTTTTTTTTTCTTTACTACATTTAGTAAATTGAGCTTGTATTGGTATCATAGCAGCAGCTGTAGAAATACTGCATTTAATGCAACAATTATGTTATGTTAGAGATGATAAATAAATGCGGGTGCTACTGTGCTGGACTTCCTTCATCTCCTTGCAGGTTAGAGTGGAATACTGGGATTTCTTAAAATTAGTAAAGCTGATACTAATATTTGCCCAGATTGTGGTATATTCAAGACTCTTGTGTGGCAAGGTATTACATTGTCAGCTGTTAATTTACGGGACTAAAATGTGTTTTTCAAAGCTTCTGAGGGGAAGCATGTGCTAATATTCCTGCTTTCTTTGGTTAGTGTGAGAATTTCTTATTCTTACAAGACTTTGTTTGAACTCTAAATCTATGAGTGAGTAAATAAAAACTATTCAGATGCCCAATAAAATGTCCTTTAGGCATTTGTATTTTGATTTCTTCATAGACATGCTGTTATTTATTAAAACTTTTATCATATAGTAAAAGTCTTTAATATAGATGCCAAAAGCACAGTATGTATTACTAACTTACGGAAGAAAAGCTGATGCATAAAATGACATGAAAATCAGTTAGTTACTGAGGGCTATTTATATACCCAAGCAAGCAATATCTGAGAAGTTTGCGTTAGTGAACTATCACACCTGTCCATGATATTTATCTGAGGACTGAGTTTTATTTTCATCGTTTTTATAAAGCTTGCTCTTACTAGAGGTCACAGTGGACAGTGAGGTGAAATGGGGACCTTGGAGTGCTTCCAGTAATTTGTTTAGCAACCTTAAGAAAATTACTCATTTTTTATGCTCATTTTAGGAATGTGTTACCACAGGACTAACTTGTAATGACTTGAAGTAGTCTAAACTTCATACATTCGTTTAAGGGGCTTTGAAAGGTTTGTAAACATTACTAGAGCTGAAAATTCTTAATTTTGTTTCCTTATTCCAAATCATTCAGAGAAAGTAGGATATCTTCTGCAGTCTGTTTCGGTCCTCAGTTGGGATTTTGTGGAGTTTGCTGAGGGTTAGTTTGTTTTTCATTTTGCTTTGTTTTCATTCTTCTGCCCTTGATGTGAAATGGCAAGCTGGCACAAAATACTGGCTTTTTTTAACTTAGTTTCAAGACAAACAGAAATGTACTGCATGTAGTTCAATTTTTTTTTAACGATAAATTCCTACAAAAGGTAACTTTCTTCACAAAACATACACATTTCCTCATCAAGTGCATTCCTCTAGCTGAAAGCCTTTTTCTGACCTTGAGTATTTTCAGAATAAAACTTTGTCCTATTGGTTCTTTTTTTTGGAAAAATAAGTTGTATTCTTACATCACAATTGGGCATAAACATGTACATTTGTGACAGCATACTTCAAATAGCCTTATATTGAAGGTTATGCAGATAATTTTAGCTTGTTTAACTTGAGCATTTATAAATTAAAAGTACACAAACTAAAAAAAAATCACTGAGACAAATTAAATTGAAATGTCAAGCTGATGATGTGGAATTACATTGAAGTGATTCAGTTTTTCAAGTGAAGGGAGCCTTTGCTACTGGTGAAGTGTTCAAGGTTTTCATCTTGGCCGATTGGTAGATACTAATAAAGCAGCAATGTTTGCTTCTAATTTCACCCTAGTGCTTGGGGGATGATGAGATGCTCTAGAACTAGACTTCATAGTAGCTATCTCATCAGTTGGGGTTTTATTAATAAATATACCAGGATCTTGAGTTTATTTCTACTTCCAACAAGCAAATAAAAGAAGTGTAAAGCTATTAAAAGGGGCCAGTGTGGAGCTTCAGTTCAGTTTAGCAGTAATACCTGAGAAGCTGGACTGGTAGCCTGGTGCAGTTACACTAACAGGTGTCTGCATCATCTGGAGCAAGTGAGTGGAAACCGAAGATAACTTAGAAATTGGAAGGAAGGTTCTCTGCAGAAGTGTTGTGTAACTGGGTGCTGACAGAGGCGTGTTGGTTGTGACCTGGGGCTTCTCCCTCTGTCGCTGTGGGGGCTTCACTTGTGTCAGGAGTTTCTGCAGAGGTCTCGGAACCTTGGTGCAGAATCATCTTTGTACAATGGACTTAGTGTTGATGTGAGAGTGGATCCTTCTGGTCCAAATGCACACTGAAACGTATTATAACAGCCATTTATCTCTCTTCCTTTTTGAGGAGTGGCATCTCCGAAAAGTGGATGTTCAGGATAACATGTCCAATGTGTCGGAAGAGAGAAGCACTAGACAACAGGACATTAAGAAAGGACTCCAGTTTATAGAGTATGATTTTGTGGTTTTTATTCTTCTATGTTAAGTCACATGTGTATATATATTTCTGTGAGATGAATAGCTCTGGGAAAGGCCTTTTGTGTTTCTCCTCGGAATATTTGCTAGCACTAACATGTTAAACAGGGAGCAGCTTTAAAGAAAAAACAGCACTCTTCTGTGTTCCTAAACAGAGCAAATTGAAGATGAGAGGTTATTCCTTTCCTACCTTTGAGAAAAATTAGCATTTAATCTTTTTTTTTTGTGGGTGGGAAATGTTGTTAGCCTGAAAATCCACCTTAAGAATAGCTACACCTAAGACTAGGTTGCTACTGAAAGGGATGGGTTTGCTCACCACTACCTAAATGTTTTAACTCTCTGGAGCTAAAATTTAAGCTATTGAGAAATCATCTGAGTAGTTAATTTTCATTTGGGTCGATGCCAAATTCCTTTGAAGATCCTCGCTATCTTAAAATAACTTTGAAAAAATTAGTTCACTGCTCATAAAAGGCATTCTTTGAAAACAGAAACAAAAAATCAACCAACAAATATACCCACCAAAACCAACAAAACCTTCCCCCCCAAAATCCTGACCATTTTAAAACAGAATCTCGGTTAACCTGTATGCAAAAGGAAAGGATTCCTGCTTTTCTTCCTGAAAATGTAGCAGTAAAGCCCTCTTTTCTGTGCTAGAGAAAATCTCTGTTGCATGTCATACTCTTTAAAATTCCTGTTGTGTCACTGATATGACTTAATTAAAATTGATGTGGTTTTTTGACGGATAATTTGTCATTTTATTGTACTTACAAAAAGATTGCAGTTCCCCTCATTTATAATACGGTTCTGCACAGGGGAGGAGAGGAAGGAAATTGCTTTTCAACAAACAACAGTGATGTCTAAAACTCTCAAAGCATTCAAAACCTTAATACATTTTGAACAGCAGAGCTCAGGCTGACTACGTAACTTTAAAAGAAAATGAGCCATTAGTAATAAGAAAACACAATTTTTTAATCAAAACTCATCTATAGCACTCTTCCTTGTTCAGGGCAGGCCATGGGCAAAACTCAGAGATTTGCCTGTTGCAGAAGCAATGCTGCTTTTACTAAGAACTAGCATTCCTCAGAGTGAGGAATTGCTTCTAAGCAATGTGTATAATAAGTGAAGTTTGTGATTTTTTTCCTAGGTCTACTTTGCCCTATCCAGGGACACAAGAACAATATGAGGTAATGAAATGACTTTCTAATTTCCAGAAGGGTTTTTAATATGGACCTGTATTATTACAGTTAATCTTGGTTTATTCATCATTTAGGTAATGATATAGTATGACCAGTAATTTAAAAGTCTCAGTATTGGAACTGGACAACTACTAACATTATAATACAGATACTCAGATATTTGGGTGTCCTGAATTTGCTCATACAGCAGTTCAGATGAGGTCTTTCTCTACTGGTGTTGGGGATAAATTTGGGGCATTAATTGAATAAAACAACGCGCTATTCTGAGTAAAGTTCAGAGTAGCACAGCAAAATTAAGATAAAAGGACTTCAGTCACAGAAACCTTCAGAACATATTTCATTTCTGTATATGTTATGATTTTGCATAATTTTGGCTTGTATTTTCAGACTTGTCTTTTTAGTTCTTTTTTCAGTGATAGTTGGTTTCATTGGATTTGAGAACATATTAGATAAAAATGCAGTCATTCACATTTTGATGAAAAAACCCTTTTTGCAAAGCAGCTTTTGTGTTCTCCTAGTTTGCCAGTTGCTATGGCTGCTGCTTGCTGAAAGAATATGTGGAACATATATATACATCTTTGAGATTGTCTTGGAAAAATGTCAGAAGAAAAACACTAGTGTAGACAAAAGTTTTGCATTTCGCTCTGATTCCATGAAGTTACAAGTATAAATTTCCTATTTAAAATTTTCTTTGGAAGTATGGAAGATAAACAAGAAAGTGCTGTTGATGAGTTTTTCTTTTCTTTGTTCCAGTTATTTATACGAGATCTTGTTAGAAATCTTTTTCATGAAGGCAATGATGTATATCGAGAAGGTGATTGGAGAGGATCACTGAGTCATTATACAGAAGCTATAAACATAGCTGATTATGCTAATTCTGAAGAAATCCATGTTTCTGATGATGTTTTAGAGAAACTGCACGTGAACAGGATCGCGTGTTTTTCAAATATGGTAAGCTTCTGTTTAAACTAGGATTCCTCCAGAACAGAATGCAAACAGGTATGAAGACACAAAGTCTAGTGAGTGAAAAGCTCTTGATGGTAGTTTGAGGATTGACATGTTTCAAATCTTCACTTTGGCATGTTCTTTAAAAGCTTTTTACAAGTATAATTGGGGTTACTAATTACTAATTAGTACTAATACTACAATTAACATAAAAGAGTTGTGCTAGCTTAGAATTTGATGGAACAGTATTTTTATCTATTTCCACTGCTGACTGCACTGAGTTGGCTGCTTTCTCTGTGGAACAAGATGGCTCTTGTGAAAAAGTTCAGCTTTCTTTGTAACTGTTACTGGATTTTACATAATGATGGCCCCTCTTCTTTTTAGTTGCCTAATTTGGTGACTTAGGAAAACTTAAAAATGCACTGTACAGTGGCCTTGGTGAATGTTTGATAGTGTTTCAATACCTGTCTAATACAGTTCGAATTCACCATTTCCATGATAATAGTTCTGATTAGTGTCTTTTTTTCTTTTTTCTCCTCCTAGGGATTGCATGAAAAAGTTCTAGAAGACTGTGAGATAGCATTAAGATTGAATGAAAACAATTTCAGAGCTCTCTATCGCAAAGCAAAAGCTTTGAATGAACTGGGACGGTATAAGAAGGCTTATGATGCTGTAGCAAAATGTTCTCTTGCTGTGCCACAGGTGGGTAAATTGTATATTGGTGATTATTTTTAAAGTTTTGAAACGTGTACTTATTTCAAGGCCAAGGTTGTTTCTTCTGGTTTGGGTTTTTTAATGCAANNTTGGGTTTTTTAATGCAATAAATTATTTTTATTCCTCTTAGAATTACTTTTTCTTGTGGAAGTACAGACTGAGGGCAGAGATCACAGTCCTCAAGCTCAGTGTGTTGTATTAACTTTCAGCAGAGGTGCAGCGGGGGTCAAGTGCCACAAATGTTTGCAGCAAGCACTAGAACCACTTAATTAATTGCTTAAAATTCTCTATGACATGAAGAGAAGCCCTCCATAATTATAATGTACAATTCTTTTGATAACTGTATTTTAGCTTTCTGAGTGTTTAGTAACGTTCTTACCAGTGCATGTGAATCACTTGCTGTGCACCCCTAATCTCGGGCTCTGTGTTAGCAGGCCGTGTGTGGTGTAGATGATCTGTGAACTGAAATGCTGGTCCTGAAATGCTTTCCATGATTGTTTGTGTGGTTGGGTTGTGGTTTTTTATGCGTTGGTTTTTTAAGAGCTGGAGTGCATCAAGTGCATTCATGCAGGGCTTTAGTTATATCTAAAACCAATTTGGTTCTCTGGAACCCTTCATAATGCAAACCAAAATGCTGTGAGTGAGGATGATTAAGAGATTTCACTTCAGAAATGCATTCCTGATTTGAACTTACATGCTGATGGAATCTTTACATGCTTTGCTCAAAATAGACTGGTCACAGGGCAGAACACTGACTTGCTACTTTTGCACCTTTCTGCATCAAAACTACAGTGACACACTAGACCAGGTGTTGGGCATAGGATTGGCTCTTGATAAGGAGAAGGTTTCAGTTGTGTTTCCAAAGACAGAAACCATTTCTCTGAATGTGTAACTTTGGACTTTGGATCCTCACTTTGCACCTCCAGATCTGAATGTTTTTGCTTAAGGTTAATATGCCTTTATATAAGTTTTATAAATAGCATTTTCTAGCTGTAGGATATGATCTGAATACTAAATCTTAAAATAGTTTAAATGGGTAGTTATAACTGTAGGACAGAGGGAAATATGATGACTTTTTAACTTAGCTTCTGTAGTTGCATGATGCAATTCCTCCCAAAATGCAGAGTGCTCATTAAATATTGATCAGTGTCATGTAGTAGCTCATATGGTAATCAGGAATATGGCCCTCAATTTGTATAAAAGCAAAACAACAAAATAAACCCCCATCATCTGAAAGAACAAATGCCCTCCTCAAATAAGCAAACAAAAAACACCCACCCACTGAAAAATGCCCACAACAAAACACTTCTCTGAATTTTTTCTGGTTTTGGAAAGTCTTTACATTATTTTAAATCCAGATAAAAGGAAAAGGAGGATACTGTCCATTTTCTATNATTTTATTTATGTCTTTTAGGATGAAAGTGTGATTAAGCTTACCCAAGAACTAGCTCAAAAACTAGGGTTAAAAATAAGGAAAGCATATGTAAGAGCAAAGGTAAGATTTTATTTTAACATTTAACATTAAGGTTTCCCTCTCTTGATATCAAATTTGTATTTAATGGAAGTATCTTTCCTTTCCTAGCCACCCTCCACAAATTCAGTTTCTAGTGATGTGTCAACTCAGGTAAGGTTTTACATGTTCCAGGTGCAAGCTGACTGTAAACTACAGTGAATAATTGTTTCATAATTTCATGATGATAAAGGGGCATTGGTGCAGTTGACATTTTATATTAGAGGCTGTTTATTTGAGACTTTAGGGTTCTTCTATCTTTATGTTCAGTTCTGCTCTATACTTACGGCAGATTAGGATGTAACATTATCATTCAAGTTATCTTCGTAGAATAAATGTTAGCTAAAAGATTAAACCCAGTGCAATGCATATATTTATTTTTCATGTCCTAAGGCAAGAGCAAAGTTATTTGGTTTATTTTTTATTTTTTTTAGTTCACAATTACCAAAATGAAGGGTGCTGGGGTAAAATCCCTTTTACTTATATACATTTGTCCAAATTTGATCCTCGTTAGCAGCTGAACTTGCATTTACCTTGCTTTTTATAATGTGTCTGAATAACAGTAGTGAAGAGGAGTCCATCTTTATCTTGCAGACTTCTTTCACAGGAATATAGACAATTTAGCTGTGAATGAATGAGGAAATGTAGGAGCAGCTCGTTTAAGATACCATTTAGACTCTTTCATTCCCTGAAGTGCCACTCTCATTTTTGTTGTTTGGCTGCAAATTTTTAGTGATACTGTGAGTGGATTTCAGTCTGCAAGT